>CAMZMU010000065.1:34165577-34379601 GCA_947311845.1 Poa pratensis
GTGGCGGAAATTGGCGACGTTGTCGATGAGAGAGTGCCGCAAGCCCTTGACGGTGGCGATCGATCGCCTCTTCGCCAACCTCCAGCGTCTTCATCCCGGCTTCGACTTCGAGTCCGTGACCGAGCCTGTCGAGGGGACCAAGCCCTGGACCTCTCCAACTTGGTTCGGGATGAAGTCAACGATTACGTCGACCGCTTCAAGAGGGTCGAGGCGGAGCGCTGAGGAGGAGGAGGGCGCCGAAGAAGAAGCTGCAGAGGAGGCTGAGGAGGACGGTGATGGCGATGCCCCTGCCTAGGCCTGCTCCTGCAACAAGACGCGCTTGAGGCGCAGTTATCTTTGTTTTAAGACTTGTCTCATTTTATGCTGGTTTGTAAGACACTTTAATGTGTGCTATGTGTGTGTGTCCCTTGATGGGCCCTTTATCCCTGTTCCATGTTTTTTCGCTCTACGTCGTCAGGACCCATCTCTTTGCGCTATGACTCCGCCACTGCGGTATGCCGGAGCTTTGGCTCGGCAAGGCCGGGGGGTGTTTAAGGCTTAGAGAGGTAAGGGCTCTCGAGTCGCGGTGCTCGAGGGCCCCCCTTTGACGCACAAGCAGTCCATGAAGTGTGAGGGAGAAAAAACCCGCTCGAGGGACGACAGATACTCGTGAGAGAGGAAAAACTCCTGAGGCGTGAGCGCTGGACTTAGCTTTGCGAGACTTTGGCCTCGTAGAGGGCATCGGTTTCCCTGATGGTGCGCTTTCCTCTTGAGGCCGGAGCGTGGCTTCACGAGCTTGGGGGGACTCTTGTTCCCTGTATTGGTTAGAGAGGCAAACCCAAAGCAAAAACATGGTAGTAAAACTCATGCGCGCTTATAGGTTTCCTCATGAGTATCTCGCGAGGAGAGTAAGCACCAAGGTCCTTTGGTGAGGTGGCGTGTTTGGGAGCAAGCCCTTGGGCCAGAGCTCTTTGGTGAGGTAACAGCGTGAGAGCGTGCTCACGTGTTAGAGCTCGGATCCTTTGGATTTTGCGGTGCTGCTGGGGTGCTCTCGAGGCACAGTCACCGTACTCAGCCCCCGCTCGCGAGGTGCGCATGGGGAAAAATATGAGCGCGAATGAACAAAATGATGAAAAGTAAAACTCACCACCAAAATATTACACAGCGGCGCCTCAGCGCAATGTTTCATTGAGAAACGAATTGGTTCATTACACTTGGTATTGCCAAGATAAAGTTTTCCATGTCGAGGCATGGGGACCACATTCAGTGGCTGAGACTCTTCACGGCCTGCGGCGGCACGTTATGGGGAGAGCTCGGAGGGGCTGGCCCTCGGGAGGAGAAGCTTTTGTGAAGCTTGGAGGTGAAGTTGTGTGCTTCCCTCTAGAGACAAAAAATGTCTGGTGTGACTTTGATCACGGGTAGAACTTGCGTAGATGCGCGATGTTCCATGGATTCTTGACCGGGATGCCGTCCTCCGTTTCGAGGCGTACCGCGCCGGGCCTGGCGATGTGTGCGACCCTGTAGGGGCCTTCCCACATGGGCGAGAGCTTGTGGAGACCTTCCCTGGAGAGGATTCTCCTGAGGACGAGGTCGCCTGTCTCGAGAGTGCGTGGGCGTATGTGGCGGCTGTGGTAGCGTCGCAGGTCTTGCTGGTACTTTGCTGCCCTGAGGGCGGCACGGCGGCGTAGTCCGTCGAGGAGCAGCAGGTCGTTGTTGTGGAGGTCTTCCTGATCATCCTCATTGAAGGCAAGGACCCGTGGGATCCATGCTTGATCTCTGTGGGGAGGACTGCTTCAGCTCCATACACGAGGGCAAATGGCGTCTCGCCAGTGGGCTTCGTGGGGTTCGTGCGGATGGACCAGAGCACGGACGGGAGCTCGTCTATCCAGCCCTTGCCATAGCCCTTGAGGCGGTTGAAGCTTCTTGTCTTGAGGCCCTTGAGGACCTCAGCATTTGCTCGCTCGGCTTGACCGTTGCTCTGTGGGTGAGACACCGAGGCGAAGCAGAGCTTGGTGCCAAGGCTCTCGCAGTAGGCCCTGAAGATGCCGCTGGTGAACTGTGAGCCATTGTCGGTGATGATGCGATTTGGCACACCAAAACGGCAGACCAGGCCTCTGATGAATTTTACTGCTGCTCTGGCCGGTATGCTGCGCACCGCTTCAACCTCTGACCATTTGGTGAACTTTCGACGGCCACGAAGAGGAAGCGGTAGCCCCCTTGCGATCTCGGGAAGGGCCCAAGATGTCTAGCCCCCAGACCGCGAAAGGCCAGGAGAGCGGGATGGTTTGGAGTCCCAGTGCGGGCTGATGGACTTGCTTGGCGTGGAACTGGCACGCATCGCAAGACTGGACGATGGTGGTAGCATCTTGAAGCACTTGGGGCCAGTAGAATCCGCTCCTGAAGACCTTGCCGGCAAGGGTGCGTGCAGAGGAATGGTGGCCACACTCTCCACTGTGAATGTCTCTGATCAGCATGCGACCTTCCTGGGGGGGTGAGTGCAATTCCATTTGGGCGCTTGCGGTACAGGTCTCCCTCGAGGATGTAGTATGACTTGGCTTGTCGAGCGACTCGTTCCGCCTCCGCGTCTTCCTCGGGGAGGACTCCCTTCGGCAAATAGTCCTTGAGTTCGTCGACCCAGCCTGTCTCTTGATAAACATAGCCAGCAGCAGACGCTCCCCTGACGATGGACCGCAGCGTTGGGTGCTCCACCTATAGGAGGTGGTGGGAGTACTTCGTCTGCGCTTGTGGCTGCTGCGTCTTGTGGCTGCTTTATGGACGCCTTGGAGAGCCTCTCCTCAAAAACGCGGCCGGCTGGGCCTGCCTTCGTGATGCTCGCTTGGCGATGTCATCTGCCTCCTGGTTCTCCTTCCGCGGGATGTGCATGAGTTCCATGCCTCTGAAGTGCTTCTCGAGCTTGCGGACCTCTTCAAGGTAGGCGGCCATGTGGTCGTCTTTAGGTGTGTAGCTCTTGTTGGAGAAGTTAACCAGGAGCTGGGAATCACCCTTTATGAGTAAGCGCTTGACGCCGAGGGCAATTGCAGCTCTGAGCCGGCGAGGAGGCCTTCATATTCGGCGATATTGTTGGAGATCTTGTCTATTGTGAAGCACAACTGGACGGCATAGTAGAGCTTGTCGCCTTTTGGTGAGGTCAGGACGACTCCAGCCCCTCCATTGCGGCAGGCAAAGCTCCGTCGAAGTGCATGGTCCAGTGCTTGGCATTGTATTTCTAGACGGCGCGGTTTCTTCTTCACGAGGCTCTTCAGGAGTTGGGTCTGTCCACTCGGCGACGAAATCCGCCAGCGCTCTTCCTTTTATGACTCTTGTGGTGTCGAAGCGCAAGTTGAACGGTTGCAGCTCGATGTTCCATCCTGCGACGCGATCAGTGGCATTGGGGTTGCACAGGATTTGCTCCAGGGGGAACGATGTGACCACCGTGATGGGGTGGCCCTGGAAGTAGTGGCGTAGCTTCCTGGAGGCGATGAGGAGCGCGAGGAGGAGCTTTTTTGCTGGGTAACGCTCGCGAGCATCTCGCAGTTACAGTGCTGACGAAGTAGAGAGGATGCTCGACGAGGGTCGTCGACGGTGCTGCAGCGTCGGCTCCCTCGAGAGACTCCTCACTAGTACAGAACGACACATTGGAAACCGGCCAAAAACCCCTTCGGCAACGGAGAAAGGGTCCGTGTCCACGACCCTGTCACTGATGTGAAGGCTCTCATCGGCAAACAGACACTAAAAACCGTCACCGATGAGGCTTGATTTTGGCTACGGTTGCCATCCAGTCTCCGTTGCCGATGTATCTGGACATCAGAACGGAGATTCTGTTTTGCTCGTTTGCATTGAGGTTTTTTCATAAGCCTACAGCAGCAATACAGTTACCAATTGACATTCAAAATATCACAGCAGAAGCACAAAGTTGCTAGCAAACCGTTCATAACTTATATAACAATTGTCACCATTACATAGCATCAAAGATGAGTTACACATGCTTCGCTAATCCTATCATTCTCATGCCTCCTAAACTGCAGCTAAGGCTTGCTCCCTAAACACACATCCAAAAAATAGCCGGAGAAACTGAAAAAAAACAGAAACTACACCAAGCCAAATTGCCAAATTCTTCGTACTGAGGCTTGCTCCATCTTGGACGGTGTCGCCGAAATATAATAACGTCACAGCTTTGGACGGTGTCGCCGAAGTTTGTTCGGATCAGCTTTGTGCTTCTGGATAAAAATACATGGATTGATAGTTAGAGAAGAGCCAAAATATGATGCTACATGACATAGATATAATTTAATGTGAAAACAGTTCACACCTTTAAGCGCCTATATCCGTGTGCTTGCAGTCCGATCAAACGATTTGGAGGCATAACTTGAAGGTGATGTTTCCTTCAAGAGCCTCACCATTTTTTATACAATGTCGCCGAAATACTATTACTTCATACACTAGCTACACAAAACAATAACGAGGATTAGCACATTGACAAAAAGTTGTGACTGGATCTATTCATCATCGGTAGTACTACAAAGAGTTGAAATTAATTCACCCTACTAGACTTTAAAATAGTGCAAGATACTAGACAAGTTTTCTATATACTAGACAAGTTTTCTATGCTAGACTAGAAAACTAGACAGAAACAATAAAGTGCAAGATAATAGACGAGTTTTCTATATACTAGACAAGTTCTATATAAACAATTGATGAACTAGTTCATGAGCTGAGCGATTTAGACCTCACATTTTCTTCTCCGTGGACGGCGCCTCGAGATCGGCCACCTCCTCCTCCGTGGACGGCGCCTCCAGATCGGCCACCTCCTCCACGTGGACGGCGCCTCCAGATCGGCCACCTCCTCCACCGGGGACGTCGCCTCCAGATCGGCCACCTCCTCCTCCGTCGACGGCGCCTCCAGATCGGCCACCCTCCACCGTGGACGACGCCTCCAGATCAGCCACCTCCTCCACCGTGGACGCCACCTCCTCCACCGGGGACGTCGCCTCTAGATCGGCCACCTCCTCCACCGTGGACGCCACCTCCTCCACCGGTGACGTCGCCTCCAGATCGGCCACCTCCTCTCCGTCGACGGCGGCCTCCGATCGGCCTCCGTTGACGGCGGTTCCGCCACAACTGCTGCATCACCACCCGATGAATGATCTGATCAGCTCCGCGTGGCCCAGAGGACGCGGGCATCACCGGAGGTGATGAGCCTGACACGCTCCCGCACCTGCTGTCGGGGGGATACTTTCTGGATTAACCCGCGGCCCAATGCGACTTACTTTACTCGCACGGACAAAGGCCCACTTGGGAGCAAGCCCAGTATTGAACCGCCAAAGGGGAAAATATCTAGAAGACATATCCCGGAGGACATGAAGACCAAGTGGTCTCGAGTAGGGCTCTGTGGACGTATTCCTTATGGGGGAAGTTTCCTTTGTAACCTGACGAGCCTCTGTGTATATAAAGAGGACTCGCAGGACTTAGAGGGGGTCAAGCTATCAAGCCCTAAACCCTAGCTCATACGGCGAGTACCAGATCGGATCGCCTCCATTGTAACACCTCGATTATCATATCAATACCAATCTAGTGTAGGCAGGAAGTAGGTCTTTACCTCACATTGAGGGGGCCGAACCTGGGTAAATCTGTGTTGATCTTTGTTCCTGCGATCCAAGCTCGGAGATGCTTGACTCGCATAATCACACACCTACGAAGTCATCCATGACACCTGACGTGACAAACCCACGACAGTTGGCGCCCACCGTGGGGCCTGCGGTTAAAAGCGTACGTTCCGCGCAGGATCGAAATCAGGCTTCAAGGACATCGCCATCGGCCAAGTTGAAGACATCAATGGGGTCCCTTTCATCGACGACTCAGAGTGGGGACCCGAGGCAGATCGCATCGAGTTCGGATACATTGTTCCCATCGGATCAGTAAAAGTTTTCGTCGGATCCGTCAGTCGCAGATCTATAGATGCGACTCAAGGAAGCGAGTCGGCGGAGGAACTGCGGCCGGTCAGGGTCCGCGTGTTGGAGGAGCTACAACAAGCTACAGCAAAACTACCCATCCCCGTCCCGTCAAGACCTGTTTGGGGATCTTTACCAAAACAGGAAGGAGACCTCAAGATTGAAGAGATTGAAGCTATCAGGACGGAACTCTGTGAAGAGGCACAAAGACTCGCGGCTGAGCGCGAAAAACTCCAAGAAGAAGGTCGACGACTCCGCCGCTGGCAGCCAAAGCACCAGGCGGTCCGAACCATGACGACATCTGAGCGCAAGAAACTCCAAGAAGAAGAGTGGCGACTCCGTCGTTGGCAGCAAAAACATCAGATCAAGATGGACAGAGGAGAGATGAAATCACAGTTCCATGGCGACCCAGAGAGCAACGTGCACGCCGCGATAGGGATATTGTCAAAGATAGTACGGTTGGAGACACACGAGTGATAAGGAAGCTCACCATGCGATCGACCTACTGCAAACCGCTGCTTTACAACAAGCAAATATGTATGGAGTCACGCCCAATGAGCCGCAAAACGAGGTATCATGGGGAGGAGAAAGGTGCAGCGTCGAAGAAGTGGTTCAACCAGCTAGCAGGTTTGCAGGTATCATTGGAAAAGAAAAGAAGATAGAAGGCGAGTCACGGACGTCGGAGCGACTCAGCCATCCCAGATTGAAACTGATTCAGACGAAGATTCAGCGCCAGTAAACTCTATTCATTATTGAAAGGACCAGCATGTTTTGGAGAGGAAATACGGCTCACTCGTTTCCCCCCGAACTTCGGCGAGTCGCAGCGAGTCAACACCTATCGCAGCAACAAGACCCTGCCTTATGGATGGAAGATTACGAGGCAAGCATGACAGGGGCTGATGTAACTCAGAAGTACGTGCGAAATATTTCCACTTGGCAATACAGGGAGAAGCCATGGATTGGCTGTTACGGCTGCCATCAAAATCATAAGCACATGGGAAGACTTGAAGGACAAGTTCATCAACAGAATCCAAACAGAAGACATGAAAAACCTTAGACAATGCATTCAAAAAGAGGACGAATCAAGCGGTGACTGGATCAAGAGAGTCGCGGAGATCCTTGGCTCCGCCAAAAACTTAACAGTACATGCTGCAATACAAGCAATGAGGAAGAACTGTAGATTTGAGCCGCTGGTGCACAATTAAGTCGCGCCGAGCACAAGATTGATAGTTTCGACCAGCTTTTGGCAACAGCTGACAAGTACGCAAAGACAGATAAGGTGACAGGCGGCTTATCACAGAACCCAACAGGGAAGTTGCAAGTCGCGCAAACTGAACATCGCGCACACCAGATGAAGGAGCAAGGGAGTGATAAGGCCTTACTCCCTAATAACTGCAAGGGGATCTTCGACGTGCCTTGCGACTTACATCGCAAGAGAAATGGCAGGCCAGCGGGTCACACAAAGGCGCAATGTCATTATTACCGGAGGTGGAAAGAAGGCGACACGCCAGATGCGGCTCGCAGCGGATCGATACAGCACAAGAATAAATCTAGCTCTCGTCAAGGGCCTGACGTTTTTACCTAGAAGAAACATAGGACAGCTTCTTACAGTGGAAGTACAAACAACGGATGGAAGCCGGAAGAGCGGTCAGATTTCAACGACAGAAAGGTATCGTCGCTGGACAGAGCAATCGGTTATTTGGAGCCGCGGCGATCACCCCCCAGAAGTAAGAGATCCAGGACAGCCAGCTCTTGTGGTCACGCCTGAAGTCGCGGGATACAAGTTAAGTAAGGTCCTAATGGACGGAGGAGGAAGAGTGAACATCCTATATCAAGACACGCTCCGAAGAATGAACATACCAGGAGCAAGGCTGCGACCATCCAGGAAAGAAATTCAAGGCATAATTCCAGGAGCTGTTACGCGACCCATCGGAAAGATAACACTTGAAGTTAGCTTTGGAACAGAGCGGAACTTCCGCACAGAGCTCCTAGACTTTGAGGTTGTAGCAGTCAAGAGCTCATATCATGCGATCTTTGGAAGAGAAGCCTATGTCAAATTCACGCCCGCCCCTGCTACGTCTACCTACAGTTAAAGATATCAGGACCAAACGGTGTTATTACAATATATGGAGACAGGCAGAGAGCGTTAGAATGCGAGAACGCAGGCTCAGTACTCGCAGAAGAAGCTTGCATCGCCAACTCCTCACATGGATATCAGTCGCAGATCGGTAATCGCAGCTCAAAGCGAGTCGCGTTGGAGGTACCGCGGAAGCGGCCAACAGAATGCAGCCACCGGATGGTAAATACCCACCGAGAAGCGCATCAGCAAGACAACGCCCCGAGGTCACTTTGATACAAAAAGAAGACAGAGATGGCGCATGTGCATAGACCCAGCCTCGATCAACAACCCCAGCCAAAGGGGCTCAGTTATCGTGAGTCCTTACAAAGCAGACTCAATTCAACATAAGTTGCAGCTCAGTGCGGCTGATCGCCTAACAAATTTGCTCTCTGCTTCAACATGAGACATACATCGGAGCTATCACGCTCGACCCGAGTCGCTTTTAGCGACTCAAAATTGAACCAATCAGGTGTTCAACCCACTCCGTTAGGAGTATTAATTCGCAACTAAGTGCGATGAGTATCAAGTATGCATGGCCTGCGGGGAATAGAAAACCCGCATTAAAGGGCCTGCATCATCCTGTAAAACCCTGTAAAACATCGAGTGGTTATGAAATAAAGCCGGCACCCTTGACATTCAAGGGCTTGTCGTTTCGCCTCAACTATCATTGAGTCGTTGAGTCTTTTGAATTTCATATATCACTGACCCTTGAGGGCTCCTTACGAGCATCGCGAGTACCAATCGCACCTCAAATTTTGCAAACTAGTGGCAATCCTTAAGCTAGAAGCGTCTTGCATTATGCGGCCAAAGTACTGGGGTGTGGCGTCAATCGAGCTTGATTGCCTATCATGGCCGCTCTCGACCCTGAACACACATGTTCCTAGGAAATACTGAGCCGCGCGAGCGTCTACTTAATGGAGTTATCATGAAAAGAACCTGCTTATAGGTCACCAAAACACTGTTTATAATACATGAATGTCTTACAGACTAACGGCATGTCCCACATTATTTATTTTTCTTCTTCCGAGCTACAGGAGTGGAATTGGCGCGGCTTGTCTCGCGGTGGCAGTCGCAGGTGCCCTAATAATCAGGGCGCCGCCAGACGAGGCAGAAGGGCCACCAGATACGGTTGTTGGAGTAGCAGCCCGAGATGACTCAGCTCCTGTGGACTTTTCCTTGGGCGCCTTGCTCCCATCAAGATTGAAATTTTCAAGATAAGTGCCCAAGTCCAAATTATCAACAAATTTTGTGGCATATCCGCGCATCCTTTCCAGATATCGAAGTACTCGCTTATTGGCAGTTCAGTATCATCCGCGCTCATCGCCAGGCCGTGGCGAGCAACCTTGCCAACATCTATTTCTGGATAATATGCTCGGAGCAATGTCAAGACATGCGCGGCTCCGGCGCGAGCTGAGGATCGTTTCCAATCAGAGACGTAATGCGGAGCCTTGAGCAGTTTATTTATCCAATACTCGCAAGATGTCGGGCCATCAGTCGCAGGAGAGATTACCGTCATAACTTCCTTGGTAACCTTTAAGAAGCGCTGGCTGAAATCAGACAGATATACCAGTTGATCCTTCAAATTGGAGCGGGACACTGGGGGTCTCAGGCCCTATGTCAAGAAAGAGAAGGCAAGAAACAAGTCAGAGACTCACGTTGGTTACCCAAATATATATGATTAAAGGAATAAAAGACGAACCAGCAAGCTGCAGGATGGCTGATTTGACCATGGAGCCAAAACCCTCAAAGGCTTTGAACAGCGAGTTATATTTTTCATCTCGCGCGGCGAGTTCCTTTGCGTGGTCTCCCTTCAGGCGATCAATCAATTCAGATTTAAGAATCAACCCTTCTCGCAAAGATCTAATGACTTCGTCTTTCTCCATGAGTCGCTGCTGCATATCGGCTTCAAGTTCTTTAAATTTCTCTTCGCAGGAGTCGAGTTGACCTTTGAGAGATTTTATTTCCTGATCTTGGTCCCTAATGACCTCATTATGCTGCTCCAGGGGAGACTGCATCATTTAAGGATGATCTATGGAAATGCCTTTACCCTTTATTGAGCCAGAAGCATCAAGCAAGGACAGTTCACGCTGAAAATAAACAGAGCAAAACACATGGGTAAACTATCCAGGAATTTGGGGGCTCGAGATTTGAAGCCAGGAAAAGAATCAACACCCCGTGCGATGACACAAGGTTTTGATCCTTGGGGGCTACGGTATATGTACCTGGCGACTTGAAGAAAATTGCTCAATTAAGCCGCGCGGCAGAGCAGCATGCTTGTCTCTAGCAGCAATTATGGCATCTGCAATTGACTTGGAACTATTTTCTGGAGCTGGAATTCTATCTTCAGTGGATACCCTACCAACAGTAGGAGTTGCGGATGGAGCTGCGACTGGGGTCGTGGCAGGAGCCGCATCAGCAATACCTCCCTCCAGGGAGGGCCTTGGATGAGTCGCACCAATACTGTTTCCCACGTTTTCATCAGCAGCATCCTCCTCGCTCATAGCTGGCTGAGAAGAAAGTGGATGAGAATTAGACTTGGTATCCTCTTCAGGCATGGCCTGCAAAATATTGATGGGTCAATAAGCTGACCTAGCAGAGCCGCAACGTTTAAAAGAAGGCGAACCATACCCAGAGGCGACACGGATACTCTTCATCAGGCAACCAGAGGAAGGAGAAGATAAACCTTGCAAATCTGAACCTACAGAGTACGAAAAGAAGTGGTGATCAGCAATTCTTTGCCAAAAATACGCAAGCACAAAAGGAAAAGGAGAGAGTCGCAAACAATTACCCGAGCTTGTTGAGAAGCAGTCCTTTGCAACAGCTGATACGTCTCAAACGTATCTATAATTTTTGATGTTCCATGCTTGTTTTATACCAATTGCTACATGTTTTGCATCTACTTTATATCACTTTTATACATTTTGTTGGGACTAACCTATTAACAAGATGCCGAAGTGCCAGTTCCTGTTTTCTGCTGTTTTTGTATTCCAGAAAAGCTAGTCTGGAAATATTCTCGGAATTGGACGAAACTACACGGGGGTGCCTATTTTTCCAGAACACGCCTGACGGGGCGAAGGAGCAGCAGAGGAGGGCCACCAGGAGGCCACACGCCACCAGGGCGCGGGCCCCCTTCTGTCGCGCCCTGGGGTGGTGTGGGCCCCTCGGGGGTCCGCAGCCGCCGCCCTTTCGCCTACTTATTCCCCCCGACGCGAAAACCCTAAGTACCTGAGCAAATATCCACGAAAAGTTCCAGAGACGCCGCCGTCGTCAACCCTAGCTCGGGAGGGTTCAGAACCTCTTCCCGGCACCCTGCCGGAGAGGGGAATCATCACCGGAGGCTTCTACATCGCCATGCCTGCCTCCGGAGTGATGCGTGAGTAGTTCATCCTTGGACTACGGTCCATAGCAGTAGCTAGATGGTTGTCTCTCCACTTTGTGCCATCATGTTTAGATCTTGTGAGCTGCCCTACATGATCAAGATCATATTATTGTAATGCTACATGTTGTGTTTGCTGGGATCCGATGAATATTGAATATTATGTCAAGTTGATTATCAAACTGTTCCTTTTTCATTCTCTGCAATTTAATACTCATTTTCCACACCATACGTTTAATCCTTTGTTTTCAGCAAGCCAGTGAGATTGACAACCTCACTGTTTCGTTGGGGCAAAGTAGTTTGATTGTGTTGTGTGCAGATTCCACGTCAACAGTCCAGACTCCCTGCGACAGCTATTTTTCTGGCGCCGTTGACAACCTTCTGAAGAGTTGCTGCTCCTACTGGTTCGATAACCTTGGTTTCTTCCTAAGGGAAAACTTGCTGCTGACTACATCATACCTTCCTCTTGGGGTCTCCCAACGAATGTGTGTTTCACGTGGTCAACAGCCTCGGAAGAGAAAGCAGCCTTGTTGGGATCAGCAAGTTTTAAAGATTTGGCAGTTCTTGTTTCTACCAGTAGCGCCAAGGCTTTGTGGCGTTTCTCAGGCTGTGTAGGGTCTTCTGAGCTCTTGCATAAAATACGCTTCGAGGACCTGCGAGGCACCTCAGGAAGTTCCAAGAAAGGTGTATTTGGAGTCGAGGACAGAAAGCGTCGGCCATTTGTTGCTCCTCTTCAGAAGCGCTACCCTCGTGCATTACTGTATCTTCGCCAAAGGCTGCGGCTTGCTTTGACGACTCAGCCGCGGTTCCTTGGTTCAAGTCGATGTCCTCTGAGGGAAGAACCCAGAAATAAGGGTCGATCTAAAAAGGCGCTCGGGTCAGAAATAATTAATTTTGGAGAAGGAATTTTCGAGGAAACAAATGACAACTAAACATTACCACAAAAGGCTTGTACTCAGGCCAGAAGGGGGCGAGCCCGACGTTATCATACGAGTCGATATCCTCGTCCGTCACTCGACGAATGAAATTTATCCATTCCCCTTTGTCCCAATCTTCAGGGCAAGTACGATCGACGTCGTTTGCATGACAAGTGAAATCCACCATAAGTCGCGAAGCGGCGACTCACAGGCTGAATTCGCCACTTAGTCCAGCAAGATATGAGATCTAATCCAGTGAGACCATGGAGTGTCAGCGCTCTCACCTTATCTAGAAGGGATTCGATAAAGGGCAACGAAGAAGGATCAGACTTGGAAGACAAAGCATCGGTAGCCTCGAAGGGAAGAGGAGACCAAAGAGGAAGAGGAACTTCACCCTCAGGAGAAGTGTTTTTACAATAGAAGAATGTCCTTTGCCAATCCTTGATTTTCTTGGCAAGGGTTAGTTTTGGGAAAATACTACCCCTACGGCGTTGGAAGGAAATGGCGCCGCATTGGAGAAAAGGACCATCTGTGGTTTCCCTTTGACTGTTGCAATTGAAAAGAGCAAACCAGAAATCTATTGAAGGCGAGATACCCAGATAATCTTCGCAGAGGACGTGGAAGTTGCTCACTTGCAACATCGAATTAGGCCAATATCATGGAAGCGGAGACCCAACCGCTGCATCAAGGAGCGAAAGAAGAGAGAGCCCGGGGGCTTGAACCCGCGCTCAACATGCTCCGCAAATATCACTACTTCTCCTGGTTGAGGGTTGGGAATTACCTCCTCACCGGCCGCCCGCCATTCGCATTGATCTTTTGGCGGAAGAAGGCCCCGTGCAGATAGGGATTCCAGGAAATCTTCGTCGACCCACGAGCCTTCCCAGTTGCACTTGCGGCGAGACATTTTCTCAGATTGATGGAGATCTCCACCGAAGGGTTGTGAGTACGAGAAGCGAGATTGGAGGCGGCGGAAAGGAGCAACGGATGTGTAATGCAGGACTTGATGCAGAACGCTGGGAAAAGCGATGAGCCAAGATAAATAACCCAGACGCTGAAGATGTTTAGATCTGAAAATCAACCGTCAAGGCAGGTTAAGTCGCGTTCTTGAGCCGCCAAGAAGAGTTATAAGCCGCAGTTTGGAAATATGAAAATTGGAGTTCAGCTGGGATAATTCATGTGTGCGGCTCAGGGGTTTGTTGAGACAAAAAAGCCTTCACTCGAAATCCAAGCTAAACTTAGGGGCTAATGTCGGGGGATACTTTCTGGATTAACCCGCGGCCCAATGCGACTTACTTTACTCGCACGGACAAAGGCCCACTTGGGAGCAAGCCCAGTATTGAACCGCCATAAGGGGAAAGATCTAGAAGACATATCCCGGAGGACATGAAGACCAAGTAGTCTCCGAGTAGGCCTCTGTGGACGTA
The DNA here is from genome assembly GCA_947311845.1 of Poa pratensis. Classification (NCBI taxonomy): domain Eukaryota; kingdom Viridiplantae; phylum Streptophyta; class Magnoliopsida; order Poales; family Poaceae; genus Poa; species Poa pratensis. The sequence continues at coordinate 34,179,341 of CAMZMU010000065.1, forward strand.
TTCCTTATGGGGGAAGTTTCCTTTGTAACCTGACGAGCCTCTGTGTATATAAGAGGACTCGCAGGACTTGAGGGGGTCAAGCTATCAAGCCCTAAACCCTAGCTCATACGGCGAGTACCAGATCAGATCGCCTCCATTGTAACACCTCGATTATCATATCAATACCAATCTAGGGTAGGAGGAAGTAGGTCTTTTACCTCACATTGAGGGGCCGAACCTGGGTAAATCTGTGTTGATCTTTGTTCCTGCGATTCCAAGCTCGGAGATGCTTGACTCGCATAATCCCACACCTACGAAGTCATCCATGACACCTGACGTGACAAACCCACAACACCTGCCGCATCACAGCCGCCTCCAGATCTGCCCTATCACGAACAGATGCAGCTAGATCGGTGCGGCCGCTAGAGCCGCGGCTGCGATGGCGAGATCTAGAAGCGCCGGCAGAGGAAGCCATGAGAGAGTGAGGAGAGTTAAAAAGCTACAATGTGCGGCGGCTAGGGTTGAAAGATGGACAGTGAGGGATTGAGAATGAGACTGATGGGGCTTGCTTCGCCAGTACATTTATAGGCACCCAATTGGCAACGGACATTTATATAACCATTTCCATTGGATACAAGTTCACAACTACTATGTGCTACTGATTTCCGTCGCTGCATACGAACATAATACATTCTAGTGATTTTCAAAGTGCATACGAACCTAATACATTGTACTGATTTGCATAGCTGCATGCGAACCTAATACATTCTACTGATTTTCATTGCTGCATACAAGTTCACACCTAACAGCAGCACACAAACACACAAAATCATTCTAGCAATGCTCACAAGAACATTTAACTGAGCTATTTCTGTTCCTTTATGCCGCTCCTTGCGCACAGCAACAACATGGTCATATTTAGTCGAAGTGTTTGTTGGGCTCCATGCCAAACCAGCTAGAGCTGCTGCAGTGTGCGGCTTCATCTCCATGTTCGCCTTCTTGACTATCAAGGCTACATTTTCCAGCTCTGCAGCTTCCACTTCGACGCCATTAGCAAGCAGCATCTCAACATAATCTTCAATCCAAAAAAAATAATCACAGCTCCCAGAATACTCTTCGCCCCTCCCCTGCCAAATGGTAAATCGAATCCAGAGGCAAATCAGCATCACACATAGAATAGAATCAATCAAAACTGGTCGAAGAGTCGAACTAACCCTGTGATTTGGACACTTGAAGTAGATCCGGCCTGGGTTCAGATCCGAACGCGACACTCGACGAATCGCGTTCCGACAGCGGCAGCAAACGCACTTCACAAGCGGCAGATCTGACCCGGCCCCGGCGGCGCAGGAGGAGGACGCATTCGATCTCCCCGACGAGCTCATGCTCTTGGCCATGGAGGACACGAGTGCGGAGTAAAAACAAGCTGGAGCGGAGGAACAAGGGCGAATCGACAGTCTTTTATAATATCCAAGATAATGCTAAAAAAGGAATTTATATAAGCAACCTCGCCAACGGTTGTATACAAATGTCCGATGCCATTGAAGAACATATCGCAAACGGAGTCGAAAGAAACTCCGTTACCAACATATCGGCAACGGTTAATATTTCGCGACCGTTGCCTATGAAGGCGGGACGTGGGCCAGCTTGCCTGGCGGGGCGGGTTTTCTCACGCGGAAAGCGCGATTCTCCGTCTCCTAACTCGTGTCGTTTCCATAGAGGGGTATCGGATGTGTCGTTCTGTACTAGTGCCTCAGGCCCTTTGGCGAGGTTTTTTGTGGAGGAGTTGTCGTATCGGCATCTGAGATAGGAGACGGGGTCCTGCTAGCCGAGGGTGAACGTAGGGCAAGAAGGTGGACGTCGTCGAGGTCGGGATTGTACACGGCGGTTTACCCAGCTTCAGGCTCCACGGCGGTGGCGGAGCCCTACGTGCTGCTATAACTCACTATAAGGCAATAGCCGTGATACAGGTTACAATGAGTTGGTTGTGTTGATTGGTTGCCCTAAAGGCGTCCCGGGTCCAGCTTATATAGGCGGCTGGACCTAGGGTTACAAGGAGATTACGTATCCGGCAAGCATACAGAGTCCTAAACCTAGCCGGCAAGTATGCCGCCTTCCTTCTTGGTCTTGGTGGCTTCGTGGGCTTCAGTCTTGGGCCTCCTCCTTGCCGGCATCCGCCTTCCTTGGTCGTCAGCTATCTGGGCCGCCCGGCAGGCAAAGCCTTCACCACCACTGCGGGCCACCCTGGACTAGCCGGATTGATCCATGCTGGTGATACCCCTAGTAGGTATATCCCCAACATTAGCCCCTGGAAGGGTTCGAGTTCTTCAGGCGCCGTCTTCTTCTTGTCGGCAACGTCCGTCTTGTCTTGTAAGCGTCTGAAGAGCTTGAAGCATTCCAAAGTTGAAAGTAAGCGGCGTCCGCCTAAGTAGTCGGACGATTTGCCGCCATCATGGGAAAGACGGCCTGACCGTTGTCAGGAATCTTCCCGGCACCAGTCTTGTCAATTGACTGGTCTGTCAAATGTTGACGGATGACGTCATGCAGTCCACGACAGTTTGGACTTGGGCATGTGTCATGATTGTTTCCACTACGCACAAAATCGGAGCGAGGGCCGCAGACACCGTTGCCACGACGTGCAAATCGTGGGCACGTGGCGGAAATCGTGCGTCCCCCCAATCTCGGGCACGAATCTTGGCGCGTGGATAAATACCCCAAAGGGCACACCGAGGCAGGTCTTCTTCCCCATTCGCACCCACCGTGGCCTCCTCATCTTCCCGAGCTCTCCCTCCCCGTACTCAACTCCGGCGAGCACGAGCAAGCTTCCACTGCAAATGGCGAGCACTCAGCAAGATGCGGCGGCGGCAGCGGCGCTGGCTGCGGCCTCGCGACCCCTGCTGGATCTGGATCTGCGCCAGCGGCGGCGGCGGTGCCCGCGAGCACGCCGATGACCTCTCCCGTTGCCACCGTGGCTGCGGGTGAGGTTTCCACTTCTTCCCCAACTCCGGCGGCGCCTGCAGCAGCTGCTCCGACCTTCCCCTCCCATCCCTTGCGGCGACCAGCTCTGAGGCTGCGGCGGAATCTGCCGCCGCCGACGACGACGACGCCGAGGAAGAGAGGAGACTGGAGACCTTGGCTCCAGGTACTGGCTGCCGTCAGTTATGACGTCAGCCTATCTGAAGGAGCTGGAGGAAGGCGGCTACATTCCGCCAAAGACGAATGCTCCTGGAGGGTTCCAGGCGACGAGGCAGTGCCTGACCCCAAGACGGCGAGCGCGTCATGTTGGCGTCGCACAGCCTCCGCGGTATGTCCTGCCGCTTTCCGCCTTCTTCTTGGCGGTACTTAGTTTTACGGGCTGCAGCCGCACAACATAGCGCCCAATAGTATTCTAGTGCTAGCCGGCTTCCAGGCTTTGTGCGAAGGGTACTTAGGCATAGCTGCGTCCATAGAGCTATTCAAGTACTGCTTCCTGTGCCGCCGGCAAACCATACCAGGCGGCCATCTAGCAACCTGCGGTAGTGTCACCTTCAACTGCCGCCAACCCGACTGGTACCCAAAGATACCATACATCGAGTCGGTGAAGCACTGGACCAGCACTTTCTTCTACTGCAAGGACATCCCGACACCCGGCAGCACACAGGGGATGCCTTTTTGTCAACGGTCCGCCAACCCACAAGGCCTGTTGGACGGCAAAGGTGCCGCTCAGCAGTTTGTCGGCTGAACTTCGAATTGCCGTCAGGCGGATCGAGTTCTTGACGAAGACGATGATGGCTCCGCAACTTGACGGAGTTGACACCGTCATCTGCTGGGTGTCGAGGAAGATAATGCCACTCCGCCATCGCCCACTGAAGATGTGCGAGTACAAGGCGGATGACGCCGGCAACAGCACCCTTGACCAAGATGCACTAGAGTACCGGCTCAGAGAGCTTGTCAAGCCTCTGTCGGTGAAGGCGGCTGAAGGCGTCGCCATGTTCACCCATGACAACCCAGCCCCAGCGGTAAGCCAAAGCTACTTTGTCATTTCATTGACATCTTTCCACTGGGTACTGGATTAATATTGTCTTGTTTCCTTTTCAGCTGCAAACCTTGGGGGAGGAAGACTTGGCTCCAAACTGGTACGACACCGGTGCCAGCAAGTCGAAGAAGCGCAAGCTGAGCACCTCCACCAAGGATTTGGAGAAGAGGAAGAAGGCGGCCACCTCTGCTGATGCAGAGGATGAGACCGTGGGGAATGTCCCATTCAAGCGGTAGGCAAACTTTTGCTTTCCCTGACTTAGCCATTTTGATATAAGTTTGTGCTGACAAACTTGCACTTTTCTGCTTACAGGGGCAAGCCAGCCATGCCCAAGCTCCGCTCCAATCTGAAAATTCTGCCGGCAGGGCAAGCCACCCGCTCTTCTCCAGCCGCTGCGCCAACAACGCCCACAGTTGGCGTTCCCGTGGTTGTATGCCAGGGAACGTACACAGCTGCTGGTACCGCAGAGGCGGCTACGGAGAAGATGGCGGGCAAGAAATCAGTTGCCGGCCCTACTTTTTCCAAGACGGCTGAAGCTTCGGCTAATGATGCCGCTCGATTTATTGCCATGAAGCAAGAGATGGACGACAGATGGCGGCTGACCAAGGCGGATCGTCCTCCCATCCTGGCTCTCAATCTGGCAAAGGGTTGCAAGACCCCCGGCAAACGCTAAGGACCATGCGTGAAGGTACCCGCAAATGGTACGCGCACATGGATGAACTCCACGAGACCCTGCACGGACAACTTGAGGTAAAATAGCCTATGGTCCCAGCCCCCGAGCACTTTGGCGGCTGAAAAAATTTTAGCCGGCAAAGTGGTCTCGTTGACTAAATAGTGCTAACCCAATGTTGTTTTCGTGCATGCAGGCCGTTCTTGCTTCCAACCTTGAGCTGTTCCGTGCTCAAGAGAAGAAAAACAAGGAATGCCAGCAACTGCAGCAGGACGTGGAGATGAAGACGCCCAAATTGCGAGCTTGGAAGAGGCTCGCAAAAAGGATGAAGGTGACAAAGTTTTCTTTGCCTTCTTTTCGTCCGACTTCTTTTCTTTTCCGACAAGTATTTTAGTCGTCTTTCTTTTTATTTGTAGAATTACTAAACACTGCGCAAGATATTCTCAAGAACTCCACTGACATGCAAGCTTTGATGAACGAAGCTGCAGATCTTGCTGGCTGGTGGCAAACTGAAGGCGGATCACGCCAAGGAGCTGGATGAGCGGGAGCTGGCCCATGCCGCCGAGGTTAGCAAGTTGACGGGACAACTTGAAGCCATGAGCAACAACCTTGACCAGGTGAACAAGAACGCCAAAGCAGCAGGAACAACTGTCACAGGCAGTCCAGCTAGCTCAGGAAACACTTGAAAACCATCTGGATGAGGTCAACGCCATCCACGAGCATGTCTTGGGTACGTCTCTAATCCTTCATCTTCTTTGTCACCTTGCACTCTTGAAACTTGAAGCTGCAGTGTGTAACTTTGTGTTTGTGCAGTGCCGGCTAACTTGGGAGATGACCTGGCTACGACGCCGCGCCTTGCCCGAATCTTGAAAGTTGGCGAAATCGTCAACCAGATTGTCGGCGCAGGCAAAGCATTTGCCGCCAAGTTCTACCCTGGGGAGGACGGCGATCCCGTCATCTTCGATGCTCTGCCGGACCTGCTGGAGAAGGCGGCAGCCGAACACGACAGCACGCTACGCTCAGCAGCACGAGGCGGCGCCAAGTTGGCATTGGCAATGACGGCGGCGTGGTACCCGGAGGCTGATATTCATCAAGTCACCGAGTACTTCCCCACCGAAGACGAAAACAACCAAGCCATCGTGATGCAGGACGTGCTGCGGTCTGTTCGGGCTATGCGACCCGGGTTGCCAACATGGTTGACATCCGCAAGTTCTACAAGGAACACCCGGACCCGCATGTTGCCGTAGCCGATCCCTCCTTGGCGGATCCTGAAGCTGCCGAGGCGAGAAGGCGAAGCCGGAGCCGACAAGCGCAGCCCCAAGGATGGCGGAGCCAGCCCCAAGAATGCCGGCGTCAGCCCCCAGGATCTCTCCACCAGCTCTACCAAGGCGGCAATCCCTTGACTGTCCTCCTGCAAAGGCAGCACAAAACACTGCGTTAATCTGTTAACGCATAAAACTTTATTTTGGGTTGTAAATATTTGGGCCAACTTTTATGCTACACTTGGCGGTAGGCTTATTTAAGTGGCCCGCCTTAATATGTATCTCGCTTGCATGTTTAGCTTTTTCATATGTTGGCGGAACCTCATCTTAGTTACTTTAGCTGAGCCAACCAGGTGCAATACCAACTAATTTAGACTCAGAGACCAAAGCCAGCATGTTGGTGCCAACGACATACTACTAGGCGACCCACACACAAACAGACAGATAAGCATATTAGGCGGTGCAAAGATTGTTTGCGTTTTTAGCCGGCAGACGGCAAATGTCAAAAAGTTTGAACCTTAGCACGGAGCAAAAACTTATTTTGTTTGGTAACTTTTATGACAACAGATATATGATTGCGAGAAAAGACAAAAGATGGCATGATCCCAAAACTGAATGAGCAAACCACAGACTTTTATTTCATAATCATATAGTACTTATTACAATGTGGAAATTGCTAAGTGTAAAAAGGACGTAGCTGCTCAATGTTCCAGGTCGCTTGGTTTCTTCATACTTGTCGTCAACCTTCCTTTTGCGCTTGCGACCTCGCTTCTTCTTGTATCCGTCTCGTGCGTCTACCAAGTAATAAGAACCATTGAGCAACACCTTACTGACCACAAAAGGTCCTTCCCAAGGCGGGGATAACTTATGCAAGCCCTTCCTATCTTGGATTAGGCGGAGGACCAGGTCACCAACTCTAAAACTTCGTTGCCCACCCTTCTGCTGTGATAACGCCTCAAACTTTGCTGATAGATGGCGGATCGTGCAAGGCAACATCTCGTTCTTCATCAAGTAGGTCAAGGCCATCCTGTCTTGCATCTTCTGCGTCTTCCTGGACGTAGGCTTGAATTCTGGGAGAATCGTACATCATGTCGGTTGGCAACACTGCTTCTGCGCCATAGACTAAGAAGAAAGGAGTAAACTTGGTTGATCTGTTTGGAGTTGTGCGTAAACTCCAAAGGACAGACTGCAATTCATCCACCCAAGCCCCAGCCGCTCTGTGCAATGGTACTTCGAGACGTGGTTTGATTCCTTGTAGACTAAACCATTTGTACGCTCTACTTGACCGTTTGCCTGCGGATGTGCTACTGAGGCTAGATCTAGGCGGATACCATGCTTATAACAGTATTCCTCGACTTCGCCTTGCGACAAGTTAGTGCCGTTATCGGTGATGATGCTATGAGGCACCCCGAACCGAGAGATTATTCCCCACAGAAAGTTTGCGGCTGTGGCGCCGTCTAGCTTTTTGATAGGCTTAGCTTCAACCCATTTGGTGAACTTGTCTACAGCCACAAGTAAATGTGTGTAGCCACCAGGCGCCGTTTTAAACGGACCAACCATGTCCAAGCCCCAGACTGCGAAAGGCCATGTGATGGGTATTGTTTTAAGCTCTTGAGCCGGCATGTGTGATTGTCTGGCATAAAGTTGGCAGCCCCTGCATCTTTTGACAATGTCTCTGCATCTTGCTTGGCTGTCAACCAGTAGAAACCTTGTCGGAAGGCTTTTGAAACAAGGGCGCGTGAGGAAGCATGATGTCCACATACGCCGGCATGTATCTCATCCAACAGTTCTCTGCCTTCTTCGGGCGAAATGCAACGTTGGTAAACACCAGTGGTGCTACGCTTGTACAATTCGCCTTTGATTATTGTGAATGCCTTGGCTCTTCTTATTATTTGCCTTTTCAAAACCTCATCATCCGGTAACTCCTGATTGATCAGGAAGTCCAAATATGGCGTCGTCCAATCCGGCTTTACCAGTAGACGGCATAGCTAGCATTGTCAACTGGTTCTGCCGATTCTGGGTCAAGGAGGTCTGCTCCTTTTATTGACGGCTTGTGTAGGTGTTCCAGGAAAACATCTTTTGGTACCTTTTTGCGTTCAGACCCCATTCTGGCAAGTGTATCTGCCGCCTCATTTTGAGCTCTTGGGATGTGGCGGACCTCGTAGCCTAGAAAACACTTGGCGAATTCGTCAACGGTAGCTCGATATGCCGCCATTGTCTCGCTCTTTGTGTCCCAAGTACCACGTATCTGTTGCGCCACCAAGTCTGAATCTCCGTAGCAGAGGACACGCTGGACGCCAAGTTCCTTGGCAATGTGTAAACCATGAAGGAGAGCTTCGTATTCAGCAACATTATTAGTTGCCTTGAAGTGAATTTGTAACACATAACTAAGCTTGTCTCCTTGAGGGTTTCTTAAAACAATGCCAGCCCCCGAGCCCTGAAGCATTTTTGATCCATCAAAGTGCATGATCCAGTATGCATCTTCAGGGAGAGGTACTTCGTCCATGGCCTCCGTCCAATCTGCTACAAATCTGCTAAGGCTTGAGACTTAATGGCCGTTCTGGGTTTATACAGATGTCGAAGGCGGCAAGTTCAATGCCCCATTTGGCAACGCGGCCTGTTGCATCTGTATTATTGATGATATCCCCCAGAGGTGCCTTGCTCACCACCGTTATTGAATGTTCCTGGAAATAGTGCCTTAACTTCCTGGCGGCGTAGAAAACACCGTAGACCAGCTTCTGGTAATGCGGATAACGCTGTTTTGAGGCGGAAAATACTTCACTGATGAAGTAAACCGGACGTTGTTCCGGCAAGTCTGAATTTTCCGTCTTGCGTTCCACAACCAGTACCACGCTAACAACCAAGTTAGTTGCCGCGATGTAAGCAGCATTGGTTCCTGCGAACGAGGAGCTGCCAAAATTGGAGCAGACGTTAACGCGTCCTTGAGTTGCTGCAAGGCGGCGTCTGCTTCGTCTGTCCACTCAAAGTTGTCGGATTTCTTCAGAAGCCGGTAGAGAGGCAGTGCCTTCTCACCAAGACGGCTAATGAAACGACTGACGGCAGCCGCCGAGCCGGCAAGTCGCTGCACGTCCTTCAGGTCCTTGGGCCTGGATATGTTGAGGATCGCTTTGATTTTTTCTGGATTTACTTCTATCCCTCGTTCGGAAACGATAAAGCCAAGCAATTTGCCGGCAGGAACCCCGAAGACGCATTTTTTCGGGTTGAGCTTCATCCTATATACCCGGAGGCTATCAAAGGTTTCTCTCAAATCGTCAAGCAAATCTGCCTTCTTTCTTGACATGACGGCAATGTCGTCAACATAGACGTGAACATTGCGGCCAATTTGCTCGTGAAGGCATCTTTGCATACACCGCTGATACGTTGCGCCGGCATTTTTTAGACCGAAGGGCATCGTGATGTAGCAGAAGGTCCCGTAGGGCGTAGTGAACGCTGTTTTGATTTGGTCGGATTCTCGCATTTTGATTTGGTGGTACCCGGAGTACGCATCCAAAAAGCACAGCAGCTCGGAGCCGGCTGTGGAGTCTATGACCTGATCTATACGAGGCAAAGCAAAGTGGTCCTTAGGACAGCACTTGTTCAAACCGGTATAATCAATGCACATTCTCATTTCCTTATTAGGTTTTGGAACCATTACAGGATTTGCCAACCAATCAGTGTGTACTACCTCCCTAATGAACTTGGCTTCTTGCAACTTGATGATCTCCTTCCCTATTGCTGTCCGCTTCTTCTCACCGTAGCGCCTTATTCCTTGCTTCACTGGTTTGGCTCCTTCGTAGACGTTAAGAGAGTGCTCGGCAAGTTCCCTCGGGACACCTGGCATGTCAGCTGACGACCATGCAAAGATGTCCTGATTCTCACGGAGGAACCTGACGAGCGCGCTTTCCTATTTGTCGTCCAAGCCAGCCCCTATGGTGACTTGCTTGGAGCTGTCACCTGGGACCAGATCCGCCTTCTTTGTGTCTTCGGACGCCTTGAAAGTGTTCTTTTGCTCAGCGGTCTTTACATGCTCCGGCAACTGTGACGTATCGAGCTCTTTTTCAACATGGCTAACTCCTCTGCGTGGAGGACTGCCTCAGCGAAGGCGGCGTTGCCACGCTCGCACTCCTTTGCTTTCTTGAAGTTGCCATGATGGTGATTGTACCATTGGGTCCCGGCATCTTCAGCTTGCTGTATATGTAACACGGCGAGCCATGAACTTGGCGAAAGCTGGCCGTCCAAAATGGCGTGGTAGGCACTTTTGAAGGGGACTACTTCGAACCTGAGATACTCCGAGCGGTAGTTTGTCTCAGCCCAAAAGTAACCTCCAATTGATGCTTCCCATTGACTTGGCTTGCTTTCCCGGAACGATGCCATGAAACTTGACTTTGCTGTAGTCAAGCTGGCTTTCCGACAAGTTCATGCGCTTCAGTGTGTCCGCGTAGATGATGTTGAGGCTGCTGCCGCCATCCATCAACACCTTGGTGAGCCTGAAGTTATCGACAATTGGGTCGACGACAAGGGCGTATTTGCCGGGGTGAGGTACGTGATCTGGGTGATCATCTCTATCCCAAGTTATTGGCTCCTCTGACCAGTCTAGATACTGGGGAACGTCTGGTACTGTGGCGTTTAGCTCGCGCATCTCCGCCTTTTCTTCTTTGCCGAAGGAGTGCCCAGAAGCACACCAATTGGCCATGTACCTTGGGATATTTCCTTTCTTTGCGCACCAGCTTGGGTTCCTCATCCTCGGACATGGACACTGCCCCATCATCTTCCTTCTTTGTCTTCTCAGCCTTTTTGCTCTTTTTTGATTTCCAGCCAACCTCGGGGTCCTTCTTGAAGTCCTCCATGAACCGGCATTCCCCTAATGTGTGGTTAACTTTGCCTAAGGACGCGTGGATTGGGCAGGGCAAGGCTTTTGCCTGATCGTATGTCAGGCGTGCTTGCTGGAGCCGCCATCTTTACCCTTTCCTTTCCACTTGCGGTTGCCGCCTTTGCCTTCGAAGGCGGCGGCGACCTCGTTTGATGGTCCGGCTTTGTCATCCTGGGGAGCCTTGCGTTTGTGACTTGCTCGCCTGTTTGGCGCCATATCATGTGCGCCATCTCCATCGCGTGCATCATCATCCGCCTGTGCGTACATGGCTGCTACTTCGAGCATGACTCCGAGATCCTTGACTTGCATGCGTACGAGCTTATGTCTGAGACTTGAGCCCTTCAGGAGGCCTGTGGTGAAGGCATGGATTGCTTGATTGTCGTCTACGTTCTCGCAGCTTGCCTTTGTTTGAATCCACCTTGCCAAGAAGCTTGTAGCTGTTTCATCTGGCTTTTGCACGCAACGAACCAAATCTGTGTATGTATTGGGTCGCTTGTACGTGCCTTGGAAGTGCTGCGTGAACACCTTTTCCATGTCATGCCAACTATGAATGCTTTTCTCCGGCAAGTTTTCGATCCAGCTTCGGGCTGTCCCCTCCAGCATGAGGGGAAGGAAGCGTGCGGCGACGAGGCCATTGCCTCCGGCAATTTCAACTGCCAGCGCGTAGTCCGACAACCATGAGTTTGGCTTGTCCGCTCCATTGTACCTTTGATGAGTTTTTGACACTGATGTCATGTCTCGGGTACTTGAACGTTGCGGATGGCTGGGCCAAAGCACTCAGGTCCTAGATAGGCATCTTGCTTTCCAGCCTTGATGTCATTGAGACGATGTCTCGCGTCTTGCGGACTGAGCTGTTTGCCAGATCTATCGGCATGAGGCTCGTCCTGCGCTGCCCGGCTGTGCCTAGGCTCGTTGTTGTGTCCCCGGCTTCCGCCTTCGTGCCTGGGCACTGGTGGTGGGGACTGTGTGCGGTCCCTGCTTCTTCTTGGCGGCGGGGCGTTGTCGCGATTGCCGCCACTCCTTGGCGGCTGCTTGCTGCCCCTGCTTCCGCCTTCATCCCGCCTAGGCGGAGGGGTGAGGCCTTGCGCCTGTTGCCGGTCTGGACGCCTCGTCACGCTGCCTTTTGGGAGGTGGTGACTTGCGCGGGTCCTCCTTGTCCTTCCCTTTTCCGTGGCTACTGGAGCCGGACGGATCTTCGGGTTGCCACCGGCCGCAGCTTTGCAAGCGTTGGATTTGATTCCAACTTTCCTCCCCTTGCGTCCGCCATGTCGGCGCGAGAATCAGCACGGGCCTGCTGCTCTAGAGCTTTGTGAGCAAGGATCGATGCGTAGTAATCTTCTCGTCCTTGTCATAGTCATCATTGTTGAGGATGTCCAAGGCGGCTGCAGTGTTGAGGACAGGGGTTGCGAGGATGACGTCCCCGTTCTTGTCCTTACGCTGCGGCGCTGTAGCCCACTCGAAACCAAGCTTTTGGGCAGGGGATTTGAAGGTGTCATGATCCCTGCCTTTCTTGCTTTTCTTCTCCGCCACAGGTCCTGCCGGCTTGGGCAATGGGGTGGTGGTGAAAAGATTGCGCTTGGGGTCACTTGGCGGTTATCTTGGCGTTTTCCTCCTTGGCTTCGTCGAGGAGGCTCTGGACCTCTGCTTGCTTGCTTTTGAGGTACTCAGTTTGCTCCACCAAGGTGTTTCGAAGTTTCTCCAAATCAGCCGGGTTGGTTTTGTCGTTCACCGGCGTGTGCAGAACTTCCGCCAGGCCGCCATGTTCCTATCTTGCTGGGCTCGCCCTTCTCCAGAATCCTCTTCTTCGGAGCCCCAGGAGGCTCTGGAAACTGTGGATCGGTTGCCGGGGTCCCCAGGTTGGCGGCGTCAGTTGCCGCCGCCTTCTCTGAGGCTGCACCGGTGACATCCGCCACAAAAACCTGCTGCATGTTGACGGAGGAGCCCGTAGCCGCCTCAGAAGGCGGAGGATCAGGTGTAACACTGCTTGACCCGTTGCTCAAACATGCTGGCAGAATCTTCTTCGGAATCAGAATCTACGTTGACGTGAACGGTAGATCTGGATCCGGCATCCGACATCGCATCATCCTGGAGCGCAGGAAGAATAGATTCGGGATCTTGACTGTTGGGCTGGGAGTCTGATCCCAGTCCCGTCATGCCGACAAAGTGTAGATCTGAATCTGCGGACTCCTCAGGGAGGCAAACTCAGATCCGTCTTGATTGTAGGGCGGGTGGGATGGCGAATAAATTCGCGGCAACCCATACGCCTCAGAAGTGTAGCCGATGAACACATCGACGCCGCCAAACGGCACAACTCCGCATCCGACAATGTAGTCGTCTGCGGGGATGTAGGACTCGTCGCAGCTGATGTAGTGGTTGTCGCCGTAGCGAACAGCGCGGCCGACGGCGATTGTTTCGCCGATGCCGCCAGGGTTCCCGCCTGGAACGTGACGCCTGACGCCTTAGGCCCCACGGTGGGCGCCAACTGTCGTCGTATCGGCATCTGGATAGGAGACGGGGTCCTGCTAGCCGAGGGTGAACGTAGGGCAAGAAGGTGGACGTCGTCGAGGTCGGGATTGTACACGGCGGTTTACCCAGCTTCAGGCTCCACGGCGGTGGCGGAGCCCTACGTGCTGCTATAACTCACTATAAGGCAATAGCCGTGAACAGGTTACAATGAGTTGGTTGTCTGTTGATTGGTTGCCCTAGAGGCGTCCCGGGTCCAGCTTATATAGGCGGCTGGACCTAGGGTTACAAGGAGATTACGTATCCGCAAGCATACAGAGTCCTAAACCTAGCCGGCAAGTATGCCGCCTTCCTTCTTGGTCTTGGTGGCTTCGTGGGCTTCAGTCTTGGGCCTCCTCCTTGCCGGCATCCGCCTTCCTTGGTCGTCAGCTATCTGGGCCGCCCGGCAGGCAAAGCCTTCACCACCACTGCGGGCCACCCTGGACTAGCCGGATTGATCCATGCTGGTGATACCCCCAGTAGGTATGTCCCCAACAGGAGTCTCGGCAGGTGTGCTTGTGGTAGACTCGACTTGAGGCTGTGGGTCTGGCACTGGGTCTGGAGAGACTATTTCCTTGTCGGGAGGCTCTGGACTTGGTGTGGCAGTGCTTTTCTTGGGGAGGACTGGCTCTTCTCTTTCTACCACCAGAACGGCGCTTGCGGTTTGTGGAGTGGCTGCTAGGTACAGCTTCAGATGCTTGCCTGTCCTGGGGGCTACCATGATTGGTGAGCTAGCCAAGTATTTCTTCAGGTCCTCAAATGCCTTGTCTGCTTCTGGAGTCCACTTGAAAGTGCCGGACTTCTTCATGATCTTGAAAAAGGGCAGAGCTCTCTCGCCGAACTTGGAGATGAAGCGGCCTAAGCTGGCCATGCATCCTGCTAGGCGCTGCATGTCCTTGAGACGGCGAGGTGGCTGCATGTCTTCTATGGCCTTGATCTTGTCAGGGTTTGCTTCTATGCCACGGTGGGACACGAGGAACCCGAGGAGCTTGCCTGATGGCACCCCGAAGACGCACTTGGCGGGGTTTAGCTTGATGTTCACCTTGCGCAGGCTGGCGAAGGTTTCCTCGAGATCCTTCCAGAGAGTGTCTCCCTCGCGAGACTTGACCACGATGTCGTCAACGTAAGCTTCTGCATTTCTCCCCATCTGAGCCCCCAAGGCGATCCTCATGAGCCTCTGGAAGGTGGCGCCGGCATTCTTCAGGCCAAAGGGCATGCAAGTGTAGCAATACACACCACAAGGGGTGAGAAATGCCGTTTTCTCCTCGTCTTCTTTAGCCATCTGATCTGGTGGTAGCCTGAGAAGGCATCCAGAAAACAGAGGAGATCACAGCTGGCGGTGGAGTCCACAATCTGGTCTATCCTTGGCATGGGGTATGGATCCTTGGGGCAGGCCTTGTTCACGTCGGTGTAGTCGATGCAGAGCCGGCCTCCTCCATTGGGTTTTGGGACAACCACGCCGTTGGAGAGCCAAGTGGGGTGGGCAACTTCTCGAATGATGTCTGCTGCTTTTAGCTTCTCTACTTCTTTGATGATGAACGCTTGCTTCTCGGGGGCTTGTTTCCGCGCTTTCCGCTTTACAGGGCGTGCGTTTGGACACACGGCTAAGTGATGCTCGATCACCTCCCTTGGTACACCGGACATTTCTGACGGAATCCATGCGAACATGTCAGAGTTTGCCCGAAGGAAGGCGACGAGCGCGCTTTCCTATTTGGGAGGCAGGCCAACGCCTATGGTGACGCTAGCCCCCGAGCCCTCAGCCCCCGAGCCACTGGTGCTCTGTGACACCTTCTTTGTAGATGCTTACTCTTGAGAGAACAGCTGCTTCTTCTTCTTGGGCCTCTCGAGAGGCTCCATGTCCTCGTCAACGGGGAATGCCATGGCAGCGGCCTTGTAGGCGATCTCGACAGCGCGCGTGGCGTTTTGTACGTGACCATGGATGGTGATGGTGCCACCGCTGCCAGGGATCTTGACCATGTTGTAGGCGTGGTGCGTGATGGCCATGAACTTCGCGAGGGCGGGGTAGCCGAGGATAGCGTTGTAGGGCAGGCCAATGTGCGCGACGTCGAAGTCAATTAGCTCGCTGCGGTAGTTCTTCTGCGTGCCGAAGGTGACCGCGAGCCTCACTTGCCCTAGAGGCGAGATTGAGCCATTGGTAACCCAGTGAAGGGCCTGGAGGGCATAAGCCACTCGTAGGGCACTTGAAGCGTCTCGAAGGTCTCGACAGAGATGACGTTCAGGCCTGCACCCCCATCAATGAGCGTCTTGCCGACGGCGATATTGTTGATGGTGGGAGTGCACACCAACGGGAGGGTGCCAACAGTCTTGGTCGACTTGGGGTGATCTTTGGCGTCGAAGGCGATGGTGTACTGGGACCACTTGAGGGGCCGGAACGTCTCGATCCCGGGAAGCGCTGCGTTGAGCTCGCGAGCAAACTGCTTGAACTGATTGTTGGACTTGGGCACTTGGGATCCGCCGAGGATGCATGCCATAGCACCCTTAGGGGCCTGGTAACCCCCGGGCTCTTCGTCGGGGAGGTTGTTGTTCTTCTCGGCGGCGTTCGCCTGAGTCCCCTGCGGCCTCTGGTAGTGGCCTTTACGTCCGCCCTTGCGGTAACAACGGCCTCTGCCGCGGCTACCGCTGCCTTCTTCTTGCTCGCGCTTCTTGCTCAGCTGCTTGAGGTCGAAGCAGTTCTCTGTCGCGTGGCCGCGCCTGTTGTGGTAGATGCAGAACGGGCGGTTGTCCACCTTTTTCTCGCCTGCCTCGGAGAGTCTTCGCGAACGTGCTTGGCGTCGGGCTCCGCCGCTAGAACAGCGGTAGGCTTGCGCTTTGTCTCGTCACGCCTCTTCTGGGTCTTGGATCCCTCAACAGGGTCGTCCGCTGAGCCCACCTTGATGAAAAGGAGGCCTTCTTCTGCCTTGGCGCACTTGTCTGCGATGTCGAAAAGCTTCACCACGGAGGAGAGGGTATCGTGGATGCCGAGTTTCTCGAGCATCCTGTGGTTGGTGACGCCCTCTCTGAAGGCAGCAATGACGTGCGAGTCGGGATGTTCAGGATCTTGTTGCGGACTTGGCTGAAGCGCTGGATGTACCTGCGGAGGGTCTCGCCAGGCTTCTAGCGCATGGCGCGCAGGTCGTTGTAGGTGAGGGCGCGCTCGTATGTGCCCTTGAAGTTCGCAACGAACTGCTGGCAGAGCTCCTCCCACGAGTCAATGGAGTCCTCGGGGAGGTTCAGGAGCCACGACAAGGCAGAATCCTTGAGGGCGTGGGAGAACCAGTTGGCCATGACCTTGTCGTCTCCCCCCGCGGCCTGGATGGAGGTGGTGTAGAGCTGGAGGAACTCGATGGGGTTGTTCGTGCCGTCGTAGCCCTTGGGTAGGTCAGGCCTGAACTTCTGTGGCCAGACGACGCGACGCAGGCTGCGGGTGAAGGCTGCGCATCCTGTGGCGTACGAGGCAACGCCGCCCTGAAGAGCTCTGCGGTTCTGTCGCCCCGCCAGGCCGATTTCCTCGACGATGCGCTTCTGGAGGTCCTTCTGGCGCTCTATCTCCACCCGCGCGTCCGGAGGAGCCCGCTGCACGATTTGGCAATCGCGCGGCGAAGACGCGTGGGAGGCGGCCTTGTGGGCCGCAGCCGGAGGCGGTCCCGGCGGAGGAGGCGGCGGTGGTGCGCCGTGCGCGGCGGTCCCTGCGCGCCCGGAGTTGTGGTGCACCAGAGAGCGTGACGTCGCCGGAGCTGCGCGCGGTGCAGCTGCGATGTCGACGAGGTGCTGGAGGCGGCCAAGCCAGTGGTCGTGCGCTTCGGCGGTGGAGCGGTAGCGGAAGAGCTCCGCGGCCATGAGTAGCGCGGTGTTCGGACTGGGTGCTGGACGCCCAAGAGTGAAGGTGCTTTGGCGCTGGGACGGATGTTCGTGGTCGACGTCTTCGTCGTAGCGGTCGTCGTGGTGGCCGTCGGCGTCCTCGGGGTGCTCCACACGCGGCTCAGCGGTGTTGCGCCCCAAAGCGCGACTGGCGCGAGGACGGCGCGGGGGTTGGTGGTGTTGGCAGCGGGCTCGGTGGTAGCCCTGCCTGAGACCCGCAGGTTAGCGCGAGCTGCGCGAGTGTCCGCTATGGCGCAGAGGTCGGTGAAGGTTGAAGACACGCCTCAGCCCCCTACCTGGCGCGCCAATTGTCGGAGAATGACTCCCACGAAACAGGTGTGGTCAAACTCACGAAGAGAGTTCGTGTAAGGGGCTGAACACGTTGGTCAAACAACCCTCAACCTGCACGGCGACGGTGCTCGTCGAGCATGAGGAGGGACATCACGACAGAGATGAACACCAGCCCGTACCCAGGTTCATGGCCCTCGTGTGGAGGTAAAACCGCTACTCCTGCTTGTCTGTATTGCACTGCTATGGAGGTTACAGTACAATGAGCTTGCCGAGGGCTCTCTTTTGGCAATGGTGTGCCCAAGGAAGGGGAAACAGTGGTCTTCTTCTTCCTTGCGCGTAGGCAGCTAAGCTAGAATGAAAGTGTGATCCCTTGCTATGGTGGAGCACCGCCTCGTTTTATAGGCGCCCCGGGCCTCTTCCCTGCGCTTGCGCGGCGGAAGGGCTACCACATGGCGACAGAAGGAGGAGCACGGTGCACCGCAGCCCAGCTGTCCATGGACGCAGTCCATGGGCGTAAAGCTGATGCCTGTGGCAGAGAAACCACCGTCCATCCAGGACGGCCAGCTGGGGCTGCAGAGGAACGTGGGGGTGCCCACGGTGACGTCGGTCGTGGAGCGTAGCGCCGGCCGGTCCCCTTATCACCAAAGAGGAAATCCTTGTAGTCCGATGCGCATGGCGCAGCTTTGTTGACTCCTTTAATCACCAAAATGGCAACTGCAGCGTCGTCGTCACCGCGCGCAGAGGCGCGCGTCACTCTGCGGCCGCTGCAGAGCCCATGTGCGCTCTGCAGAGGTTGCTTTGCAGCGAAGGAATCCCCGGGAGGGCTGGGGTGCCCTGTGGAGGATTCGGCGTTGACTTCCCTTCAGGGAAGATCTCCTTGAAGAGGGGGCAGCAGTAAGGGGGGGCCTCTGCAGGCCTCTGCTGCCTCCTAAGCCTTCGCGAGGCGATTTGCCTCGTGGGTCTCTCCAGGCCGTAAGCCTGGTCCTTAGCGAAATTCAGCCACCGAGTGTCGAGGGCAGCGGAGGACAGGCCTAGCACACCCTGGTTCTCACTGGGCCGACAGCATCGTAGCGTGGACGACCGCTCTTTGCTCGCAGAGATCGAGGAAGAAGCGCTCCACCGCCAGCGTCGACCACCGTGGATCGGAGAATAAGGAGGCGCCGCTTACCTAGTCGTCGTCGATGAATCTCGTCCCGGACGGAGAGCTCGAAATGGGGGGAATGGTGGCGGGAGCTTGGGCGGTGAGAGGAGAGGGTGAAATAGGGGAGGCAAAACATGGGCGGTGAGCAAAATTTCTCCCGCCACCATTATCGCGTGCGCCCGCGGTCGCGCGCCATCTCCAAGCCTACACGAGCTCGGCTCCAGCGTTCCCCAGTTTACCTTGCGGGAGGGTGGCTCTGGAGAAACGGTGGAATTGGGCGTTCCTCTCGGGCCTGGCCCGGAGTGCTTTAAGGTTCGTGCTCGTGTAGGCACGCGGAACGGGCCAGGAAACCAAACAGGCCGAAAAAGAGTGAAACACCGCGTTCCTATGGGTTGTGGGCAAAACAAACACGTCCTATGTTTCTTCAGCTTTAGTACCATTGTATCAGCCTCAACTGTCGTCGCCCAACAGTCTCTTCGGGTTCGAGATCCACCGATCGTACTGCCGCGAAAATTCCACGAGTAAGAGCATCTCTAACAACATTTGTATAATGGATTTGTAAAAATTGAATATAGGAAGGGGCGAGATTTACAAAGCCAAACCAAGTTGTGCTTTCACAACATTTGTATGATAGGATTTGTATAAACTAGAGTGACACCATATGAGGTTAAACTTGTATGTTTGCAAATGTAGTCTAAATCAGTCAAATAAATTTAAAATATGGCAACATAAAATCTGAAAAATAGGAAACAAGTAGTACATATTTGTTACAAAAGAAGGTTCATCGATAAAACACAATTCAAATGAAGCAATTCACAAAGTTTATGGAAATCTATAAATACAAGACAAGCCAACTCAAGTATATAGAAATATAGGCTTCTCAAGCGAAAAAGAGTGTTCTCACTATTATATTACTTTAGGAAATGGCTTCCGTGCTATATGTAGCTCTTTTTTTCAAAAACTCAAAATTGTCACTTTTATTTTTCAGAAATCGAGAATACAATCCTAGATATAGATAATGTTGAGATCTATAAGCGTGCAAAATGCATTGCATTATGGCTACACAAAAAGATAAATCAGGCACAATTTCAAGTTTTTGAAACTGTACTGTTGACCACCACCCAGATCATCCATTTGTCATTTTTCTCCAGCTCTTTCAAGTTGAAATTTTGCACCGCTGCCGATCTCGACAGTATCTACATCTTAGATTTTTTTTTTCTCGATTTTGAAAACAAAAGAAGGTTCCGATTTTAATTTTGTTTCCATAAACAAAAAAGGTTCCGATTATTTTTTAGGGAAACTCCAACTCCGACCTGAGTTCTGCTTGGCATGCACATCGATTGGGTGGGCTGGGCCAAAGCGTGTGGGCTCTCCGTCGTACAAACGAAAAATAGGTACGGAGACTAAGGAGAAAATTGAGGCAAACCATTTCATTGTGGAACACACTCCCGTCTCTCTTCTCCACTCTCTCGTGTAGCTTTAGGGACAACAAAACCGGCTCGCGCGGGCTAGAGGAGGACCAAACTCGACGCAGCAATCTGCATCGCGCCTGGTATTCCAGATCCTCCTCCAAAACAGCCGCTGGTCCTCCTATTAAAAAAGCCCTAACTCCATATTTATCCCGGCGGGCGATCAACGTGTTCTTGCCTCAGCCCAGGCCGCCGGGCTCGGAGATGTAAGGCTAGTCATACTCAGTGGCGGAGCCAGAGCAATCAGAGCAAGCTGCAGCTCTCACTGGTCATACTGTGGAGTAATATAGACTAGTAATATGTATATATTACTAGGTTAGTTATGTTACTACCTCCACTATACATAATGGGTAGTTACATATGTGGTGTCATGCAAATCTCTATGTATTAGGTTATAGACTCATATTATCTTGTCGGGTGTGATATTACAGTAACATATTATGTTACCACAACTCTCTCTTTCTTCATTAGTTCGTCATTTTTTTTAGCTTGATATTTATGTTACTACCTTAGTTACTTCGACTATGGCTAGTCTAATCAGATTCCTCATGTTAGAGTATTATGGTGTCACGATGGCGTTGTTCAGATGGTGGTGACAGCGGTAAGTTGAATAACGGTACCATGCCCTTAAACATATCTCGACAACATTGTTGACGGTGTCAAGGAGTCCATGGGTCAGTGTCCCTGGGTTATGCTCCAACTTTGTGAGGTGTTGCTCTGGTCGTTGGCTTGTTAATCTTACTAGGGAACTTAACGCGGCAATGCCGCGCCCGTGTGGTAAATAAAATTTATATTTTGGTAATGTGCACATTTAGAAATTGTGTAGGTCTGGAAATTTTTTGAAGTTTGGAAAAGTTTGCGTTCTGAAATTGTTTAGCTTTTGAAAATTGTTCAAGTTGGGGTGTTTTATAGATTTGATTTATGTTTACTTTTGCGAGGTGATCAGATTTGGAAGATATTTAAAAGTTTAAAATATCTAAAATTGAAAATTAATCATACGCCATAAATAGTCAGCATTTTTTTTGTTTATTCAACATATTTTTTCATATTTTGTTGATGGATATAGTTGAAGTTACTGATTTTGCAGCATTTAGTAGATTTTGGAAATTGTATAAATACCCTAAAACAATATTTGTAAAGTGTTTTAAATTGTTTGGAACATGTTCTATTTCAAATTTTGTTTGTTGATTCAACTATGTTTATTTGGAAAATAAGTTTGGTATAGCTACAGATTGTTGAAAATTAATCTAAAATTATGCAGTATTACTATTATTTTTCGTTGGTGAATTAGTTTTTTTGTAATATGTGTAAGTAGGATTTATTTTTTAGAAAGCATTTAGGTATGTTCAATATTTTTTTCTCATGGACTATGAATTAGTTATGAATTGTTTGAAAATTAATGTAAAATTCTGCGGTGTTACTATTATTCTCCGTTGGTATTATCCGTTGGTGAATTAGTTTATATGGGAAATAAATTGAGAAAATAATGTTGTAGTGCAATATAGATCGTGCTGATAAAAATAATGTTAATAAAATTAGTTTTGGAAAAGTTATGCGGTGAAGAAACGTATGTTTTATTCTGGGGGGACATTATGTACAGTAGTGATTTTTTCAAAATATTTACTGAATTAAAATCTTCAAATATGTTTGAATTAGGACATAAGTAGTTATTATTCTAGAGTCGAACAAAAATCGAAACCGATTACGGGAATGGAAACTACTCGTCGGCGCGAAATTTTTTCGTGTATATATTTTCTGAAAGTTTCGAAAAAAAAATGTAGTGCAACATAGATTGTGCTGGTAAAAATAATGTTAATAAAATTAGTTTTGGAAAAGTTATGCGGTGAAGAAACGCATGTTTTATTCTGGGGGGACATTATGTACAGTAGTGATTTTTTCAAAATATTCACTGAATTAAAATCTTCAAATATGTTTGAATTAGGACGTAAGTAGTTATTATTATAGAGTTGACCAAAAATCGAAACCGATTACGGGAATGGAACCTACTCGTCGGCGCGAAATTTTTTCGTGTATATATTTTCTGGAAGTTTCGAAAAAAAAAAATCTACTGGAGCTATGCACTGTAGCTACTGTAGCGCGCTATAGTGCGACGCTACAGTGGAGTCGCACTGTAGAGCTACAGTGCCGAAAACGCTTCACGCCTTTATATAGTAGTGATTATTGACAACTAGGGAACTTAACGCGGCAATGCCGCGCCCGTGTGGTAAATAAAATTTATATTTTGGTAATGTGCACATTTAGAAATTGTGTAGGTCTGGAAATTTTTTGAAGTTTGGAAAAGTTCGCGTTCTGAAATTGTTTAGCTTTTGAAAATTGTTCAATTTGGGGTGTTTTATAGATTTGATTTATGTTTACTTTGGCGAGGTGGTCAGATTTGGAAGATATTTAAAAGTTTAAAATATCTAAAATTGAAAATTAATCATACGCCATAAATAGTCAGCATTTTTTTTTGTTTATTCAACATATTTTTTCATATTTTGTTGATGGATATAGTTTAAGTTACTGATTTTGCAGCATTTAGTAGATTTTGGAAATTGTATAAATACCCTAAAACAATATTTGTAAAGTGTTTTAAATTGTTTGGAACATGTTCTATTTCAAATTTTGTTTGTTGATTCAACTATGTTTATTTGGAAAATAAGTTTGGTATAGCTACAGATTGTTGAAAATTAATCTAAAATTATGCAGTATTACTATTATTTTTCGTTGGTGAATTTGTTTTTTTGTAATATGTGTAAGTAGGATTTATTTTTAAAAAAGCATATAGGTATGTTCAATATTTTTTCTCATGGATTATGAATTAGTTATGAATTGTTTGAAAATTAATGTAAAATTCTGCGGTGTTACTATTATTCTCCGTTGGTATTATCCGTTGGTGAATTAGTTTATATGGGAAATAAATTGAGAAAATAATGTTGTAGTGCAATATAGATCGTGCTGATAAAAATAATGTTAATAAAATTAGTTTTGGAAAAGTTATGCGGTGAAGAAACGTATGTTTTATTCTGGGGGACATTATGTACAGTAGTGATTTTTTCAAAATATTTACTGAATTAAAATCTTCAAATATGTTTGAATTAGGACATAAGTAGTTATTATTCTAGAGTCGAACAAAAATCGAAACCGATTACGGGAATGGAAACTACTCGTCGGCGCGAAAAATTTTCGTGTATATATTTTTGGAAGTTTCGAAAAAAATGTAGTGCAACATAGATCGTGCTGGTAAAAATAATGTTAATAAAATTAGTTTTGGAAAAGTTATGCGGTGAAGAAACGCGTGTTTTATTCTGGGGGGACATTATGTACAGTAGTGATTTTTTCAAAATATTCACTGAATTAAAATCTTCAAATATGTTTGAATTAGGACGTAAGTAGTTATTATTATAGAGTTGACCAAAAATCGAAACCGATTACGGGAATGGAACCTACTCGTCGGCGCGAAATTTTTTCGTGTATATATTTTCTGGAAGTTTCGAAAAAAAACTGTAGCTATGCACTGTAACTACTGTAGCGCGCCATAGTGCGACACTACAGTGGAGTCGCACTGTAGAGCTACAGTGCCGAAAACGCTTCACGCCTTTATATATAGTAGTGATGTTTTCGTCTTGTGTCCACTTTGTGCAACGTTTTCAACCGTGGGCGTATACGGCTCTCATCAGCGAGGATAACAAGTTCACCCACGCATATCCGGATGTGTCCCTTGCTAATTCAGGTTGCGTTGGTTTTTACGAGCTCTACAGGTTTGTATGGACGACTTAGTTATTTGCAATACGAGTCTTTGTTCTTTACTCGGGTGATCCTACAACGAATAAACAAACTGTGCTGGATTTATCTATAGAAATCTTATTGGTGGGCTTGGATGTTTTTATTAGTTTTGTCAGAACAAGTGACAACTATTTTTAGTTTATACTCATTTTTCGTTGGTTATAATATAATCTGATGTTAGCCGTAAATAAAGGCAGTGTCTGAATTTTTATTAAAAAGGCATTTTTAAAAAGGAATATGGTAGGGATAGTGATTTTCGTTTTTAAAATAATAAGAATCCAAATCTGCGTCTGTGAGTACTTGAATCTGGGTGGCGCTAACCAAGTGACCACAATGTATGCAAGGTTTTTCTTACCGTATTATCTCTCATGTCTCTCATATATTATGAAAAAGACACGTAATATATCCAGTTGCACTACACATTTGTTTCTTTACGCGCCGACAATTCCTTGGACAACCCCGATCCGTCCATCCTCACCTTGGTCATGTTCTATATTAGCTCCCTAAAATACGGCCGCTCGTATCCACGAGAGCCAGTATTAATCACTCATGGAATGAAATTGGAAGTCAAATACCGATCGTGGTTGATTGTGGGGCCAGATCACACCTGCCACACGACCACGCGGATAAAAAAGAACGCACGCAAACCTTCTCGGCGAGGCCCTTTTTGCCGGTGCGAGATGACGAGTACGGTAGAGAGCTTAGCGGCTGGGCGTTTGGATAAAAAATGCTTGGTGTTAATGCGATGTTGCGCAACCTGAAGATCCTAGAAAAGGATTTTGGTGATACCAGGAGCGAAGCCAGGATTTAGCTATAAGGGGACGAAGGATGATGTGAAATGTATTATCCAGATATCAAATATATTACAGAATAATTAAACAAGTTGATCAACATGTGTTTGGCAAAAGAGTTATATAGATAACAAATAAACCGCGACAAAACGCTAGAATCCTACAATCTATGGTTGCAAACGATGGGATCCGAATATTTAGCAAGAGAGCATATTTGATATTTTTAAACAAAATATAAAGGAGAGCTCGATCAGCAGCACACATAAATATTCGATATTTTCATGTACGAGAATTTGAGGGCTTGAGACTTGAGAGAGGGAGCCGCGAGTGGTGGCGGGTGCCCCTATACTGCGCTGGGTCCGTAAACGAGGAAACAATGAAGCGCTCCTGTGCATGGGCCGGTCCAGTAACGCTCCATACAAATACCTCTCGATCGGTATGATCTTTTTGTTTTCGCCATTTTTACTGGAGCTAAAAAAGGCCCGATTTTCTGTCATTTCAAAAATAGTAGATCAAGAAATGCTTCCAAAATTTTAAAAAATGGTTCAGGAAAAAAAGGTTCATGAAATTGAAAATGGTTCATTAATTTAAAAATGGTTCAGGAAAAATGTTCATGAATCTGAAAATGGTTCATAAATTCTAAAATGGTTCATGAATTTAAAAATGGTTCACAAAAAATGTGTATAATTTGAAAATGGTTCATGAAAAAAATCATGAATATGGTTCACGAAAAAATGCACTTGAATTTGAAAATGGTCGAGAAATTTGAAAATGGTTCACGAAAAAATGTTTATGAATTTGAAAATGGCTCATAAATTTGAAAATGTTTCATGAATTTGAAAAATATTTCATGAATTTGAATGTGGTTCATGAATTTGATAAAGGTTCATGAAAAAATGTTAATGAATCTGAAAATGGTTCATGGAGAAATTTTTAGAATCTGAACATTTTTTAAAATCTGAACAATGTTTAAAAGTGGACATTTTACAAAAAACTAAATACCAGAAAATGAAACAAAAAAAGAACTAAAAAACCAGTCAAAAAATAGAAAAAGGACTAAAAATAGAAAACCGTTAACCCGGAAAACCAGCTCAGAAGTTTCAAGAACGTTCACAAAACCGGAAGTAAATCAATAGAACAGAGCGCTATTGGGCCGGCCCGCTTAGAAAATATAAGAGCGATGGAGGGTATGCGTTAGGTATATTTTGCGACGCAGCGCGCGTCGGTTAGGTTTTGCCAGCGATGGCACCCGCGTGGGTATCGCCAGGGAGAGGGCTCCCTTTGCGAAGGGAAGTTGAGCGCG
The DNA here is from genome assembly GCA_947311845.1 of Poa pratensis. NCBI lineage: Eukaryota > Viridiplantae > Streptophyta > Magnoliopsida > Poales > Poaceae > Poa > Poa pratensis. Next base: position 34,205,275 of record CAMZMU010000065.1, read on the forward strand.
CACAGGTCGCCACATGCACGATCGATGAAGAGGTAGCGAAATCCAGGTTGCCTACGTCCAGCTATGCGAAGCCGCCCAGGCGTATGACCCACCGAGCGGACGGAGCGAAGCCCCGCGCGTCCGCGTACATCTTGCCTGCCTGACCGAAGCCCCTGCGTACATCTCTCCCCCGCGCTATGTTGCTCCTTTTGACGGAAGTTAAAAAATTGGTAGTACACTGAACCACATACTCCAATTATTCCACAAACTTTTATTAAATATTACGCTCGACTTCGACTCGATAAATTTTAATAAATATCTTAAAATGGGTACATTGGTCGTTGCGCGTATTTGTCGTTGCGCGCATTGATCGTTATGTCTGGGCTACGCCTCGATAAATTTTAATACTATCTTAAAATGGGTACATTGGTCGTTGAGCGTATTCGTCGTTACGCGTATTGGTCGTTCCGTGTGTTACGGCTCGGGTTCGCCTCGGCGGCTCTACTTCGTAGAGCTCTAGACGCCTACAACATACAACTACACATACACAGATTGTACAACTACACAAATACAAGTTTTATCACTAACATGTTGTACAACTAAAAGAGACACAGGTTATACAACTACACGGACACAGGTTGTACAACTACATAGACACGTGTTGTACAACTTGACAGACACAGGTTGTATAGACACAGGTTGTACAACTAGACAGACACAGGTTGTATAGACACAGGTCGTACAACTATACATGCACATGTTGTACAACTACGCAGACAAAATTTGTACAGACACAGGTTGTACAACTATACATAACTGGGAGTACAAAAAAAAGTTCGTCGAAACCTATCAACATGGGATCTAGTTTTGAAGCTCTCGATGCGAGGAGCTCAAAAGTGAAAACGGTTCGTAATTTGGATAAACGGTTCTCAAAATATTTCGTTTTCAAAATTCGGATTTGAAAAATAAAATGCAAAAAGGAAACTGCATGCCCACGTACGTGCCCTCCCTTTCTCTCTCGTACTCCCCACTTTCAATCTAATTGTGACACTTGGCATACATGCAGACAATCAAAATTGAATCATATGAGGAGAAACCGACACTTGTCACAATTAGAATGATGGTGGGGTTCTCTTTGCAAAGTAACCCTTTTTCTAGTGATTACCCACACGCGTCCTAGGCTCCTAGCACATAGCCAACGATCTAGATGGGCTTATACATGGGCAGTGAGGAGATGGGCTGTAGCCCCTGTTGGGGTACGGTGCGTCCATCCAAAATGAACTGCTACTAGTTTTGGGCCTGCACTGCATTGCACGCAGGTGGAGTTGTGGTACAGTCGTACAGTAGCGTATAACTGATCCCTCCGTTTCTAAATATAATCTGTTTTTAAATATATAAGATGTTTTACATGTTAACTAGATGCGAATAAAAATGAGTGAACATACATAATTAAATGTGTCGAGATAAATGTGGATAAATATTAACCTGGAAAAAATATCATATTTAAAAACAGAAGGAGTATATGATACTCCTTCCGTTACAAATTACTCCCTCCGTTTTTTAATATAACATGTTTAAACTATTGCACATATTGTCTAGATACGGAACAAAATGAGTGAATGTAGACACTAAACATGTGTAGATACATGTTGATACATGTGAATGTGATAAAAGGATAAAACATCTTTTGAAAGATACATCCTAGAGAGATGTATCTGATTCCTAGAAGAAGAGGTCGACGGCCGATACAGTGCCTTTCGGCATACAACGCTAATCCGAAGACTAGCCACCACACACTACAAACACGACGCAAAGAGGACCTTACCCCAAACCTAACAACAAAGCCACGTCTCGACCAACGACGGACACCTTCAAAGACTAGCATCTTCAACTGAACTTTCCCCGTCGACGCACCAACCACCCTTGAGTGCCTGAAGGAGTTGGCGAGTGGGTAGCGGGACTTGGACCATCCTGAGAGAGGCTTCATCTTGGATGCACCAACGACGGCGTACATTGCGCCTTTGATGTTCAACCTGGGGCAGCGCCAAACACCATACAAACACCACCTCGAGCCAATGTGCTTCTCCAAATCGAGTCCCAAAAGCGATGCACTCAACACAGGGACGGCATCGAAGATGCCGCCATCGCCGATCCGAACTCGAATCTTGGATTTCACCCGGAGACGTCAACCCGAATGGGCGAGGGAGGTGTCGATACTCCTCGGCGACGCCTCCATGAAGGACGACGCACGCAAGCGTCATCGTCGGCACCAAAAGGAGCTGGATTTGCATCCGAGTATCGTGCAACTTTGATCCCTACCCATAGGGCCTTGGAGCAGCACATCGCCCGCGTTGGCACCTTCTGTCGCTGCCGCAACACCTCAACGTCGCCTTTGTAGAGTCAAGTCGTCCCTGCACCGCACAGCAACCCACGGGTCTCATCCCCACTGGAGCCGCTGCACAGCCAGGAGCCACATCCACCGCCACCCAGCCCGTCGACGTAGGCTCCACCGCGGTGCCAGGCGGCCACATCAGCCAGGCGCCGCCACGCCGGCCGTAGTCGCCGCCACGAATCTGCCGGCTCGCCCAGACCGAGAAGCCCGGGACAGGCCTAGATTCGCCGGCAGCAGTTACAGGGGCCACACCACCGGACGGAGGGGGCCTCACCTCCTTCGCCGTCACGCCCAGGTCGTCGACGGAGTTCCGCGGCACCGCGCCGCCGAAGCCCACCGGAACTCGCCACCACAACCGATGGAGAAGGAGGGCCGCCACCTGGGGAGAAGCTCCCCGCTGCCGCCGTACCGCCCGGCTTTGCCTGGTGGTGATCCCTGGCAGCAGGGAAGGGATGAGGGAGAGGTGAGGAGAGGGCCGGAGACGGTGGAGCGGGCTCCCCCCGTGTCGCCTAGGGTTGGTGACGCGGGGGTCGGGGAGTCCCTACGTTGTTATCTTAAAGATAAAACATCTTATATTAAAAAACGGCTGGAGTAGATGACTTCCATTTTTACACTTATGGATGTATCTATATTTATAACATGTCTAGATACATCTATAAGAGACAAATGAAAGTCATCTACTCCCTCTGTCCAGAAATAAGTGTCTCAAGTTTGCCCAAAAGTGGATGTATATGGACATGTTTCATGTATAGATACATCTATTTTTTGGTAAATTTTGAGAGACTTAATTTTGGACGGAGGGAGTATAACATAGTATAGTATGATTGCCAGGTGGGTGCTACTCTGGCCTCTAGGCATGGCCCAAGCGTGCACGCAGGGCGTTTGCCTGAGCGAGCTCTCAATTCAAACAAAAGTAGTGCACAGTCCGGCCCCGGAATCAGCATGCGGATGCAACTGTACAGGTCAGGTCGTAGGGTAGGCCAGCTACTGGAGCAATGTACTGTACTTACAAGAGGAGCAGACGAGACGCAAATCTCTGTAAGTAACTGTATATACAAAAACAGCTAGAGCCAAGCAGAAGGCTACACGGCGACGAGGATGGTGAGTCATGGGTGCCGTGATCGATCATGTGACTTTTCTTTTCTATCCCTGCCTGCAGTGAAGTGCGGTGCAGGCCGGAAGATCTAAGAGCATCTTCACCCGTAGCCTCCAAATCGATGTCCGGCACACCTTAATTGGGGGTGTCGGACATGTGTCCAGCCAATTGGGAGTGCCGCCCACAGCGGCGTACTCCAAAGGTCAATTCCAAAAAAAAAATCATAAACACATCGACGGTAGTTTTTGTATTTCAATACGAATTGAAGATAGAAAATATAATAATTATTACATGACAAGTTCAAATTCGAATGCAAACTTTAAATACTAATTCAAGTTTAAAACATGACATATCAAACAGTCGCCGACTGAGTCGCTTTGATAGCCCACAGGTGCGTCACGAGCTCATTGTGCAGAATTTTCCGATGCATGGCAAGAAATTCTGCATACTGTGTCGGCACGCCCGGCTGTGGATGGGCCATAGGCCCCTGGAAATCATACACATCGCTGACCAGTTGCCTCCTCGTATCACGCTCGTTCTCAATGATCATGTTGTGCATGATCACACAAGCACTCATGATCTCACACATTTCAGCTAGCGACCATTAAAGACAAGGGTAGCGGACGACGGCAAACCTGGCCTGAATCACTCCAAATGTCCGCTCCACATCTTTGCGAACAGACTCTTGCTTTGCAAAATGGCAATCTGCCTCACCGACAGGGTTGCGGATAGTCTTCACAAATGTTGACCCGGTGGGATAGATGCCGTCAGCAAGTAGTACCCCTTGGTGTACTCATGGCCATTGATCACACAGTTGCATGGTGGAGTTAGACCATCACAAAAAAATTTAAACACCGGGTAGCGTTGGAGCACATTGATGTCATTGGCGGCACCGGCGGTGCCGAAATACGCATGCCAGATCCAAAGATCATAGTCTGCCACGGCCTCAAGTATAACACTGCACTTTCCGTAATGTCCTGACTTGTACATCACTTGCCAAGCGAATGGGCAGTTTTTCCAATTTCAATGCATGCAATCTATGTTTTCAAACATCCCTGAAAATCCTCACGCTTGGCCTGGTGCTAAGAGAAATCTTCTCTGATATCCTCTTTGAACCGGCAGTCCGAGGCGTTCGGTGCTTCCCTGCTCCTCCTCCGATAAGCACGAAAGACAACCGAGAGGGCGACACGCAAAGTCACTAAGTCAGAGGGGAGATTGATGGCATGGCACGATGTGTATATATATCATTACTAGCACAATACCCGTGCGTTGCAACGGGTCTAAATGGAAAGAAAAATAGTCTCGCAAAACTGGAAAAAATATATTTTATACCACTCAAACATCATATTTTATATCATGATTTTTGTTGTGTACCCTTGGAAATGCAAAAGGTACAAGTAGTTTGCCACCGGAACTCGCTCTGAGGATAATCAAAACAAGGAGTATGATATGAATGATAAAAATGAGTTCACAAAGCCTATAGTACATGACACTGCGAACATTCCGATTAACTTTGGAAGCTGAACCTTGGCACCGTGTCCGGGAAGAGAAATATATGAAGCAAACTCTGGAGAAAGTACCCTGTGAAGACATAGTCGTCACTTTGAGTTCTATAAAAGGGGAACAGCTGGCAATTTTGAATACAGTGAGAAATCATGCAGCAAAGAGGTTAACGAATTACCAAAAATGGTTGATACATCAGTATACTCGCACTGAAAAATCATTGCGAGTTCACAGTTAAATTTCACATGGTAACGGTAAAATAAGCATTGTACTCAGTCCACAATCACACATGGTGTGCATTGTAGATTAAATTATTTGAGTGTTAAATTTAAGTCGCAATCAGTTTGTACAGATTGTAAGAAGTTACAGAGACTTTACATGCGCACATAGTATGTTCATTATTTTTTCAAGGGAAAAGAGAACTCTCATATATCGTTTGGAATGAAGCTAGTCATTATAAAAAGATCTCCTGATCGCAGCATAGAAGTCATGAACTAACAACAGGTCTCCATAACTTCTATCATGGGAAGCTAGCTCATGGGCCACAAAATTGCTCTCTCTTTTGATCTTTTGAACGTTGCAGATTGAAATGCTTCAGCATAAACAACACACCATTAAACAACCAGTAACTACGCCATGCCATCAGCTTCAAAAAAAAAAAAAACAGCACACCATCCTGATCTATTTTGCTGTGTGTGGTTGAAGCTGAGAAGGCCACGGAGCTGTCCGTCTCTCTAGGATCAGTTGTTCCTGAAAGAGTTGATGCAAAATTTTGAGTCCCAGTAAGACAGTAGTTACTTCGGCTTCTTGAGCGTCGAGGCAGTTACTCAAACTCGAGCCAGCAGAGAGGACAACCGAGCCATCGCTGAGGCGCGCCACAGCTCTAGCATATCCAGTTTTCCGTTTCCTTGATGAAGGATCCGTCACAGTTGAGTCTGAGAATTATAAGCTTTGAGTAGCACGCCGAGCCAAGATGGCGTTGCTCAGGGAGAAGTTGGGCAAGGAACAAGTGCATCAGAGAAGAGTAGGACAACACGGCTTGGTCACTCAGCTTGCAATGCGTGCGATGAGACGAGGGACCAGGCGAGCTCGGCGGTGGATGTCAGACTTGCAGAGCTGCTGCATGACGGCGGAACAGATACCAGCGACGACCTTAAACTGGCGGCGCCTTTGCTTGTTTGTGTGGAGAACGTGATGCGGTAAAACCCCGCGTGGTGTGTGCGTGCGTGGGCTCGAGCTCCCGTTGTCGACGTCCATGGCGGACACCTTGACGGCGGAGCGGCGCGTCGTTTCTTCCAGGAAGTGAGGGAGGACGAGACGATGTCTAGGAGATTCGGTGGCTCACCTAGAGTGTGCTGGCGCGACTGTTTTGCTTGGGGACGACGACGGCGGCCGGACGGAGTCGGGTAGAGGAAGAAGACCGACGGTGGCCGCCGGGAAGAAGCGCTCGGCGTGGCTGCGTCCTGGCTCCCGGGTCCGTCTCCTGCCCGGCGAAGGAGGAGGTCGGTGAGGTGCTCTCTTGGCGAAGTAGGCGGGCTGGAGGTGACCTTGGTCAAGCTGGGCGCGAGCTCTGTCGTGTCGTCCTTGTGTCGAAGGAGAGGCAGCGGTGGCGGCGACGTATTCAGAACCTGTGTTGGATCCAAGCTAGCTACAACCTGCGTTTCTTTTCTTTCCCCCTCTATGGATTAGCTTTTGTATTCGTAGGCCCACGACTTGTTCCGATTCTGCCCGTTACAAATAAGTATGCAATAAGGTGGGAACATAGTCGGATTCGTATGGCACAACCAGACGCGCGCATATTGCAGGACGTACGAACGTACCAACCGTACCCACCAAACGTACCATCACGGTATCTAGACATATTATAGTATATATATATAGATAGATATGTCGTCTATGCTTCCTTAGCTTTTGTACCAGCCTCAACTGTCCTTCATCTTCAAGCTCCACCGATCGTACTGCCGCGAAACTTCGACGAGTAATAATTTTTTGGCAGGAAAAAAGAATGAATTAAAAACAAACGGGAGGGAGCGAGGCGTCAAATCCATCGAGCCCTCAGCCCCACGTACCATTGTTTGATGTGGCGTGCTTTCTGTCACTGGTAGCAAACGCCACTCGTGATCTCCCGACCACCGGATCACCGCCTTCTTCGCCTGTGCTTAACTCATTTCACGGACGCGACATATGTGAGCAGTGCTCACGCGCGCCTGCATCACATGAATATATTGACATACTGAACTGATAATTTTCTCAAGTGTAAAAAATGAGTTCTCAACATAGTGTACTGTATTTCTTTAGGAAACGGTCCAAACGGAGAGTATATGTACTTGACAAAATTTGAAGATCAGTGGTCGCTGATTCACCACTGACTAGGAACATCATGCCATCACGGCCGTACTCGACATAGTACTAATAATTTGGACCGAGTGGACGCGTCTTTTGAAGCAAAGGCATCGATCGAAATGCTTTCAGGGTTTTGCAGAGAAAATTAAGCGAGATTTTGGGCTGTCAATGGCCCCACGAGCTAGGCCACTCCAGCCTGCACCTAACTAGAGCTCCAACACTCCGGAAAGAGCATAGATCAAGGCTATTCTGCGCCAACTTTGATGTAGCCAATCAAACCATGGGACACCGCGCGCGGGCTTTGCCATGATGCAAAACATGCCATGGGTATGAATCATTCCACTGTACCATGTACACATATTCGCTACAAACTCTTAACATGAGCCATACAAAATATCTTTTTGCTAAACTAAACCAACTATATTTGAGAAAGAGGAAAGACAAAACTACAATTCCCAACGATTATTTTATGCCGCTTAGTATGTACTGTATCATAGTGCTCCTCCTTTTGTTCGTGTCTACTTTTGTATTCCCATATATCTTGGTGATGTCTCACATGCATATTTAACGAATATCTTAATGAATGTTTCTTATATAGTTATCTAGTAATAAATGAGACCAGTAGAAAACCTCAATAATCATGAAAAACATGAAATTAAACATTATAACCACCACAAAATATCAAGGGAAACAACATAACAAATTTCAATAGGCATACATACATTTTGGGACTTATTGGGTGCGCCGAGGACCCGGTGTCCAATTACGATACAAGAACAGCAAGTCAACTTTGAATACAAGACAAGTAGATTATTACCAACAAAAGACAAGTAGACTAGTTTGTAGCAAACTAGAATTCTATTGTAAACCGATCGGGTACCTTTTAACACCACCCTCAGGCCTCAGCCACCTTTATAAGGAGGGGTTAGGATCATCCAATTTCGTCCGATTTTAGACAGAATTTTTGCGCAACACAAAAAAACATAGCATATCAATACAAGAAATACAACTCGTCGTAAACATGAGTAGGGTTTTTGCTCCGTGTTTCGAGAGAATCAAATATGTATAAATTTGTATCCCGTGTGCAACCATCGTGATCGACCCCAAGTTAAGTATTGTTGGTACAAAACACCTATAAATCTTAAGTTGACACCTATGAACACTTGAAACATCTACTGATTTTTTTTGTTAGGATGCAATATTTAAATCTCTCTACCAAGAACTAATGATTGCAATATAGGCATGAAGAAACACATATTTATATATCATATATACCTCATCAAAGTGGCACACATTGATCCAAGAAGGCAAGCAGTTTTGTTCTTTTCTATTTTTCTAGAGAAATTTGGTTTAACTAAGTTTTTTTTACAATACCTCGAAAAAAGTGGCAACACTTATTACAAAAGAAAGTTTAGTGCAAGTATACTTTCCATGATTGATTTTATAATTGTCTAATGGAAATACTACATCTTATGTTTCATAGTTTATATGTAACAGGAAACAAATTGGTTAAAATTTATGTAAGATATGAGTTATAAGAAATAGAAAAGTTTAGTACAAATAATTTTTCAATTAACATTCCTGTCGTGATTGCTTCTTGTGCTTCCAAGGTAGCAAGTGCTAGAAGCTCTTTTGGAGCACGGTTGACATTTTTTGAAGCTTGGCAATCGTTAAGTGTTCCGATTAGAAAGAAAGAGTTTTATGTGCATTGGCCTTATGCAAATGGATGCGAAGGCAGAAAAAAAGGAAAAAAGGGGTTACAGGCAACTATTACATCGCATCTCCTGGGTCTTGCGCATGAGCATAGGTCCTATGCGAGATCTCCTCTTTAATCAAGGTCGCCACAGCGATCGGGAGAAGTGCCTTGTTTTGAAAAACTCAGCGGTTTCGCTCCTTTCAAATATCCCACATGGAATAAATGATAGCACCGCTAGGCTCTCTCCTCTTTTCCTTAGGCAGGGGAGCCAAAATCGAGTCCCACCAGGACCTAAATTTAATATCCATCGCCGGAGGTGGCACCCCGATGTTGCCGTTCCAAGAGAAGATCTTCTCTCGAATGTCCTTTGCAAAGCTACAGCCAAGAAGAAGACGATGGATCGTTTCAGGGTGTATCCGACACAGTTTGCATATCGGGTCATGGGGCCATCCCCTAATCGCTAAGTTTCCAGCCGTGAGCAGCTTGCTGTGGAGCGCAAGGCACGCAAAAAAATTGCACTTCGGCTCTGCGTTGGCTCTACATAGCTCCGTCGTTCTGAAAAGGGGAGAAGGAGCCGTCGAATTGGCATATGTGTGCCAACGCGGTGGAGTAAACTCTCGAACCAGCCCATATCCATGAGATTGAATCCGGCCTCTGTAGCCACTCCACCGTCTGCATGCACGCTCATAGCTTAATGTACCGAGAGAGCTGGGTTGCCGTTGAGAGATTTGAGAGTGCCCGGCCATCTCCTTGTAGATCGTCATGTTCTTCCTAGTGGCGATGTTGAAGATCTCGAGGAACTGAAGTTTGAGAGATCCGCCAGGGAGCCATCTGTCGTGCCAGAAAAGACACTTGGCCCCATCTCCCATGGAGACATCCGTAGAGGCACATAAAATCTCCTCATCTGTGGCATCACAAGGTAGGGAGGTTCCAATCAGATCCGTCCATGCGTACCAAAGCCATCGCAGTCTCATTGCTCCACCGAATTTTTCTATGTCGAATATGCCATAGCCTCCAAGATCCTTTGGTCTACAGACCGTGCTCCAATTTGTGAGGGTTTGCGGCCGAGAGCCCGGCGTAGCCCCCGACTTCATCCAAAGGAATGCCCTCTTAATCTTCTCAATCTTTCGTATGATCCACTTGGGCAATTTGTACACCGCTAGATGGTAAATCACCATGGAGGACCCTCCCAGCCCGCGTGAAATGCAACTTTGTTTTCTGTTTGTTGTTTCTGACTTTCTTTGAGTTGGACTGTGGAGACGATGGTGGACCTGCGGTGCTTCCCTACTCCTCCTCCTCCGGTAAGCGTGAAAGGAAGAACGATAGCGAGAGGGCGACGCGCAAAGTCGAAGGGGAGATTGATGGGCATTACAATGATCGTCTATGCTTCTTCAGCTTTAGAGCATCTCCAACAGGCGCCCAAAAGTCTCACGCGCTAAAATAGTTTCATAGCGCCATTTTAGCAGTTTTAGCGTGCCGCGATCGACATCGGTTTTATAGATGCCCAAAAATATAGCGCGCTACTGGCGCCTGATGCATGTAAAATGCATACATGAACTTTGCACTTTAATTGCTTATATTCCAATCATATTTGCATCATATAAGGGTTATATCAATGTTTTATAATGATTTTTGGGAATATTCATTTATTTCCTATTTTTATGGAATTAACCCTGCACAGGCAGAAAACCCCGTTTTCTTATTTTAATGTTTCAGGGACCCAAACGTCAACGAAATCACCTGGAAATTTACGGGCGTCAATATTTGGAAGGAAGAAGACCTGTGAGCGAAGGAAGCAAGCAAACGGAGGCTCGAGGGCCAAACGAGGGGGGCCCACGTGGCCTGGTACTGTAGCCGCGTGGGACCCACCCATTTGGGCCTCGTGGCTCCGTTGCCTTCGATCTTTTCTCCACCGACATCGTCTTGACCTAAAAACGTTTATAAAAAAGGTCCCCCGACGTTGTCTGGAAGGAGCGCCGCACAAACACAGAAACACCGAAACAGAGATCAGGAGCTGCAGATTGGAGGGGGAAAACTCCGGCGGGGCGCTGCCGGCGTGGTCTCCATCTTCTCCATCGACTTCTCCACCGTCTCCATGATGAAGAGGGAGTAGTCCACCTCTGGACTATGGGTTTGTGGAAGTAACTTATGTATCTCTCTGATACGTCTCCAACGTATCCATAATTTCTGTTGTTCCATGCTTATATTATACCATTTGCTACATGTTTTATATACACTTCATATCACTTTTATACATTTTCTGGGACTAACCTATTAACAAGATGCCACAGTGCCAGTTCCTGTTTTCTGCTGTTTTTGGTTCCAGAAAAGCTGTTCGGGCAATATTCTCGGAATTCGACGAAACAAAAGCCAAACCTCCTATTTTTCCGAGGGACACACGGAGCCAGAAGGGCAAGCCAGGGGGAGGCCCACGGCCTCCAAACCACCTGCTCGCGCGGCTGGGCCCACAGGCGCGCCGGGAGGTGAGGAGGGAGCCCAGGGCCTCCACCGACGCTGCCCCTTCGCCTATATATTGCCTCAGACGCGAAAACCCTAAAAACAAGCCATATTCCACGAAGAGTTCCGCAGCGCCGCCGCCATCGACGACAAGTTTCGGGGGACAGAATCTCTGTTCCGGCACGCTGCCGGGACGGGGAATTGCCCCCGGAGTCATCTCCATCGACACCACCGCCATCTTCATCGCCGCTGCTGACTCCCATGATGAGGAGGGAGTAGTTCTCCCCCGAGGCTGAGGGCTCTACCGGTAGCTATGTGGTTCATCTCTCTCTCCATGGTGTGATCTTTATGTGATCATGTGTATTGCTAGTATCGCTGAATACATTAATAATGTTTATGCTACTCAAGTGATTTTGTCTAGTTTCTGGAGTCGTTGTGACAACACGGTATCAAGGTGACAGTGTGGGTACTTGTGTGACTCTATGAATAATTTAGATATTTATCATGGCTTATTCTTGGGAACTGTGGTGTTTGTTTACTCAGACTTTGAGGTGTGCTTTTGCAGCCCTACACGTAGTACTCTTGTGTTATCAAGAAGGAGAATAATCCCGAGCAGTATTTACTTGTGTTCAGTTGTGCTAATCTAGTTGAATATGTAGATGTTACTCTTTATCTATTATGCACTCTATAGGTTACTTTAATATGAACTCCGGTACTCTCCACGGTGTAAAGGTGACAGTGTGTGCACCGTGTGTGATTCCTTTATGACGTTGTGGCGCTTGTTTACTCCGGCTTGAGGTGTGCTTTTGTAGCCCTACACAATGAATGGTGTTTGTTATCCAACAAGAGAGTGTTTAAGAGTAGCTTTTACTTATTCAGTTATGAGATCATTGTTGAGAGTGTCCACTAGTGAAAGTATGATCCCTAGGCCTTGTTTCTAAGCATTGAAACACCGTTTACAACAAGTTCTGCTACATGTTTGCTTGCTGCCATCTTTATTTCAGATTGCAGTTACTACTTATAATCATCCATATTACTTGTATTTCACTATCTCTTCGCCGAACTAGTGCACCTATACATCTGACAAGTGTATTGGGTGTGTTGGGGACACAAGAGACTTCTTGTATCTTAATTGCAGGGTTGCTTGAGAGGATATCTTTGACCTCTACCTCCCTGAGTTCGATAAACCTTGGGTGATTCACTTAAGGGAAACTTGCTGCTGTTCTACAAACCTCTGCTCTTGGAGGCCCAACACTGTCTACAAGAATAGAAGCACGTAGACATCAAGCTATTTTCTGGCGCCGTTGCCGGGGAGGTAAGTGTTGGAAGGTATCTCCTTTAGATTCTGCAATTATTTCTTTTTGTTTCTTGTTTTTATTTTCACTAGTTAGGCTTAATGGAAAACAACAAAAAAATTAGAGATCTTTATGAACTTTATATTGAATTAGGACATGATGCTTTTGAAGAGAAAATTAAAAAACCTATGGATTGTTTGCATGATGGTAGCAATGTATTACTATAAATTCTTTGAACACCATTATTGCTAATGCTATGCAAAGTCTAAGCTTGGGGAAGCTGGTTTTGATGAATATGATATTTTTAGTCCCCCAAGTTTTGAGGAGAAAATTTTCTTTGATGATACTTTACCTCCAATTTATGATGATTATAATGATAGTGGTATTTTGGTGCCACCTACTATGGAGGATAAAGTTTATTATGATTATACTATGCCTGCAATTTATGATATACAATGATGGTTGTGATAGTTTTACTCTCACTATTACTAATAAATTGATTATGCTTATGTGGAGAGTAATGATACTTTTATGCATGTGGATCATGATAAGAATGCTTTATGTGATAGCTATATTGTTGAGTTTATTCATGATGCCACTGAAAATTATTTTGAGAGAGGAAAGTATGGTTATAGAAATCTTCATGTTACTAAATTTTTCTCTTTATGATGAAGGTTTTGAGCTTTCTCTTGATTTGCTTTTATTTGCTGGGTACTTTAAGACCTACTGGTCCTTATGAGAGAGGGAGACACGTTTCATATATCACAATAATATTAAGTCTCCTCTCTTTATGTTGAAATTTTTGAAGTTGCACTTGTTTTGCCTTCCTATGCTAGTCACTTTGTGCTTCATTGATTTATTTTCTTACAAGACTCCTTTGCATAGGAAGTGGGTTAGACTTAAATGTGTTTATATTGCTTCTTGATGCTCTTTATATTCAACTCTATACATATGAGAGCATCATCAAAATCACTATGCCTAGCTAAAAGGCTTTAAAGAAAAGCGCTTATGGGAGACAACCCATCGTTTTTATTTGCTTTATTTTTATTTTCTTTGAGTCAAGGAGTTTTGTCACTTCTGTAGCAACTCCTTTGTATCTTTATTTTATCGCATTGTTGTGCCAAGTAAAGTTCTATATTGAAAGTTGATGCAAGATTTGGATTTCTGCGCAGTAACAGATTTTTAGCTGTCACGAATTTGAGCTTTCTCCCTGTAGAAAATTCAAAAAATTCTAGAAAAATCACGCATCTTCCTGAGATATGTACGCAACTTTCATTATTTTGGCCAGATCCATCTGAGCAACTTAAGTGCCTCGAAAAAATTCGTCATTCCAGACTGTTCTGTTTTTGACAGATTCTGCCTTTTGTTTTGCATTCGCTCTTTTACGATGTTTGTGTGGATTTCTTTGCTCCACAAAGCATTGGTGGCTGTAGCTAATGTCCAGAAGCTTTGGGAATGATTGTTCATTACAGAATATGAGAATTTTTGATTATGCACTAACCCTCTAATGAGAACTGTCTTGAGTTTGGTGTGAAGGAAGTTTTCAAGGATCAAGCGAGAAGGGTGATATTATGTGATCAAGAAGAGTGAAAAGCCTAAGCTTGGGGATGCCCCCGTGGTTCATCCCAACCATATTCAAGAAGACTCAAGCGTCTAAGCTTGGGGATGCCCAAGGCATCCCCTTCTTCATCAACAACTTATCAGGTCATCTCTAGTGAAACTATATTTTAATTCTTTCACATCTTATGCGCTTTACTTGGAGCGTCTGTGTGCTTTTATTTTTGTTTTGTTTGAATAAATTCGGATCCTAGCAATCCTTGTGTGGGAGAGAGACACGCTCCGCTTTTTCATGTGAATACTCATGTTCTTCACTTATATTTGTTGAGTATTCTTAACTAGCTACTGCAGTGCTTTTAGCTCCTGTTTTTCATGCATCTCTTCGAGCTGTTAGCACTTGTTTATAAATACTCTCTTGCTGCATTATATTATCATTTGGAGAGTTTATGTTTAATAAATTGATTGGTGTTTGTTTGGAAGAAAGAAAATGCTACATGTAGTAGTTGGTATTGGAAAAGACATATGCATTCTTGTAGATCATTGTCTTGTTTCGATTTGATGCTTTGCAATTGTTTTGAGCTCTCAAGTAGATCATGTTTAAGCTCTTGCATCATGTAGTTAAAGCCTAGTAGTGGAGAACTACCGTAGAGCTTGTTGAGACTTGGGATGCATATTTGTTCTCTCTAAGGTCTAGATATTTTCTGGTAAAATGTTTGAGCAACAAGGAAGACAGTGTAGAGTCTTATAATACTTGCAATATGTTTTTATGTGATACTTGCAAATGCTGAAACTTAATCATCCTTTGTGTTGCTTCAATGCCTTTTACTTCGAATATATTGCTTTATGAGTTCTGCTACATGTTTGCTTGCTGCCATTTTTATTCCAGATTGCAATTACTACTTATAATCATCCATATTACTTGTATTTCACTATCTCTTCGCCGAACTAGTGCACCTATACATCTGACAAGTGTATTGGGTGTGTTGGGGACACAAGAGACTTCTTGTATCTTAATTGCAGGGTTGGTTGAGAGGGATATCTTTGACCTCTACCTCCCTGAGTTCGATAAACCTTGGGTGATTCACTTAAGGGAAACTTGCTGCTGTTCTACAAACCTCTGCTCTTGGAGGCCCAACACTGTCTACAAGAATAGAAGCGTGCGTAGACATCACTCTCCTCTCTTGAGCTTCACTAATTAGCACCGTATGAGCTGCTGAACATGATTACGGTCACCGTTGTAATACCTTTGTGGTGGATCTTTATGAGTTAATATATGTTTGAGATTGCAATGTTTGTTTCGGTTATGAGTATAGATGCATATTATGTACCCCGTTCTTGTCTACTTGTTTTGATCAAGCATGTTTATGAGAGTGTGTGTGGGGGAACGTGTGCATTAGTTGGAGTAACGGGGGGTGGCTAGTGCAGTGAACGTGAGAGAAAGTTCTGCGATCCACTTTGGTATCTTTACCTTACTTTGTTGCCTCATTAGGGATAAACTAAAATACCATGCTACCGGGGATGTGGGCGTGACCATTGCCATTACTCCATGACTAGATCTAGCATGTTCTTATTTTCACTTCATGTCATGATACTTAATGCTATACTCTGAGTTATCTTAATTACTGAGGTGTTATGATTTAGTTCGGATCTTGGTGGAGTATAAGAGAGGTTAATAACCAAAAGATCTCTATGTTAGGACATGATGCCCATATATCTAAGTAACTTATTATCAAACCCTGTGTTGCAATCTCATATGTTAACTGTGTGTGTTCCATTGTCTACCACTTTATAAAGAGAGAGTGCATTTGTGAAACCATGAACCCCAGTCCATTTTTAATCATAAGAAACACCTTTCCAACACCATATACCACTTTTCTATTTTCAGCCATCATTAAATCCGAAAATACAAAAATACTTTTCATCTTGCATACATCATTCAAAAACCCAAAAAAATATCATTTACCATTGCATCCACCATCATTGCATATTTATTTCTTGTTTGCATTGCATAACTATCCTGATATCATTCTTACACCTTGTGCTTGACAACCACAGGTGAGGTTGAGGACCAAAACATCTAACCTTGTTTTGTAGGTAACCAAAAGAAGGATAAGAAGATAAATCTACCACTTCAGATTCCCCGATAGTTCGATATTAAACCCTCGAGTCACCCCTCGTGGGGAAAACTGTCTTCCACTTACTATACACTCTGCACTTGGAGTCTCAACCTAATCCCGTTTACTTTTGCAGTATCAAAGCCTTGCTCTTCGGGATCATCAGCGCCGCTTTACCAGACGCTGTAAAATAGAGCACCACATATGTTTTGTCAGCATAGGTATAGCAAATAGGCCCCCAACTTGTACAAAAAAGGTCCCTACAACTTTCTCAGAAAAAGCAATTGGGTCCCTGTCGTCCAATTGACATGGCCATGGACGCTCCGGCGTCGGCCCCGTCGCCGGTCGTCCTGCTTCGTCGTGGAGGGGGCCGGGGAGGAGGCGGGGTCGGGCGGCCGGGAGGAGGCACGGGGCGGTGGGCTCGTCACGGCGGCGGCGGTGGCGACGAGGCTAGGCCGAGTAGAGGGCCAGGAGAGGACGAGGAGAGGCCAGGCCGAGGAGGCGCGGCGACGGTGATGGAGACGCTCCACGCGGCGGTGGTGGAGACGCTCCAGGCGAGGAGTGGGGGGACCGGCCGGCTGCGGCGACCTGCAGGGTGGCGGTGGTGGAGGGAGCCAGGGGCGGCGGTGGCCTCGCCCCCCGCACGCGCGAGCTGTAGCTAGCGGAAGATTCCGTGGCGGTTTTCCTTCGCACGTTGTCTCCAGATGGTCCAGCGCACTGTACGTCGCGCACCAAATATGCCGCGTGCGATGCAGCAATTGCCAGCGCGCTGGATGATTTTTACAGCGCGATGAAGTTTACAACATCTGTTGGAGCAACGTTTTTTACCACCCGTGCCCAAAAATGACGGTTTTTAACGCGCCGCGCTACTTTGCAGCCTCTGTTGGAGATGCACTTAGTACCAGCCTCAACTGTCGCCCAACAGTCTCTTCGGGTTCGAGCTCCACCGATCGCACTGTCGCGAAACTTCCAGGGGCAATAATTTTATGGCAGGAAAACGAACACGAAGATAAACAAAGGGAGCGTGGCGTCAAATCCATCTATCCCTGCCCGGTGAATAACATTGTTTGATGTGGTGTGCTTCAATAGTAGCAAAAAGCTGCCACTCGTGATCTCCCGACCACGAGTATATAGCATAAAACTACCACTTTACAGAATAAATCGCAAAAAACTATCACTTTTGCCCGCAATTGTAAAAAGCTACCAATTTTGTTTCGCTGCTAGCAAATCACGCTAAACTTCGATTCCCAGCGAATTGACGCTCAAACTGACAACGAGTCCCACGTGTAAGAGGTGACGTGGCAATGTTGACTTTTCAGCTCAACAAAATATCAAAAAAGAAATTAAAATATCGGGTGGGCAGAAGCTACGCACGGGTGCCCATGATCGCCGCCATCGGTGCCGTCAATGACCGTCGCTGCCCAGACGCCCGCCCATGGCCGCCGCCGCCCAGACACCCGCCCATAGCTGACGCCGGTGCCCATGGCCGCCGCCGCCCAGCCATCGGCCCATGGCCGCCGCCGCCCAGACGCCCGCCCATGGCCGCCACCGCCGGTACCGCCCACCTCCTAGGTTTTTTATTTTTTTATTAGAAATTTTGATATAATGATGTTTTTTGCCCATTTTTCTGTCACCTCAACACTAACAAATGGGTCCCACCTGTCAGATTCGGTGTCAATCTTTGTTCAGTTCACGATCAGTGCGATTTGCTAGCAGCGGACCAAAAGTGATAGGTTTGTGCGATTGCGGGCCAAAGTGGTAGGTTTTTGCGATTTAGTCAGTAAAGTGGTAGTTTTATGCTATATACTCCCCGACCACCGCTTGATCACCGCCTTCTTTGCATGTGCTCGTTTCACGGACGTGACCACTGCTCAGTGGTGAGTGCTCACCCGTAGGGATGAAAACGGAGCGGAAACTTTCCGACTTTTCCGCGGAAAAACGGAAACGGAACGAAAATACGGAAGTGAAAACGGAATTTTGCAAAACGGAAACGGAAACTTTTATGCGGAAACGGAAACGGAACAGCGTATTCCGGCGGAATGACCACGGAAACGGAAATTCCGTTTCCGGTAATACGGAACTTTCTGTTTTTTGCTACGTGGTGCTATCTGAATGCAACAGGCCTAACAATTTTAGTGAGAACACCGAGGCAGAACCAAAGATCTAAGCAAAAAAAGTAAAATATATGAAGTGACCATGTTTATAAAGATAATATGTACTTGCATATTATCTCCCTCTCAAGGTATTCCTGGTTCGGCATTTCAGTGTTGCTGACTAAATCGATAACTTAGAAACACTTTATTATAATTTAATTTATTTCAACTTATTAAATTGATAAGTTTGTTGATTTGATTGAGTTTTCCTGCATTATTCAAGGGGTCGCTTGGTTCCGGCAAACATCTGCTTTCTGTTCCATATGCGCACCATATTCGGTATGTATCTGTTTCCGACAATATTTGTTTCTGTATTTGTTTCCGGGGTTTCTGTATTTGTTTTCACTTCTGCAAAAAAATATGAAAACAAATGTGGCACAACCCAGTTCCGTCCGTATCCGCTCTGTTTTCATCCCTACTCACCCGCACATGTGACACTACTGAACTGATAAATTGGGTTCACACGCTAACCTATGTTCAGGAAACTAACACTTCTGAAGTCCTTTATTTAAAATATATTTAGGACGTATTTTAAAACTTCAAAAAATTTGTAAAAAAATGTTCATGCACAAAATTTAACATGCTATGTGTTTTACAAAGTCGTTTCACGAAAAAGCAGACATTTCTTATGACTTGTGTAAAAAGTCAAAATTTGGATCGAGCGTGACCATTTTTTATCCTTTTATAGAGGACACAAAAAATACCAGTTTTCGCTTAAACGAGTTTGCGAACAAATAGAACGTGAAGATGTATCCTCGAAATTTTACTTCATGTTTTCTGACATTGTAAAATATTTTTTCGAATACCAAGTGCATATTGCACCCGGGTGCGAAAGTGGATTTCTTCTATAGTGAAAATAGAGAGTTCTCACTCGGAAATCAGTTTTGGGTAGTACAAACATATGATCTCACTACTTATATTCCGTTAGGAAACTTAGTGTGTATATATACACTAGGAGTACTTTACAAATTTTGAAGATCAGTTGTCGCTGATTTTCTACTGACTAGGGAACATCATGCCATCACGGCCGTACTCGACATAGTACTACTAATTTGGACCGAGCGGACACGTCTTTTGAAGCAAAGCCATCGATCGAAATGCATTCAGGTTTTTGCACAGAAAATTAAGCGAGATTTTGGGCTGTCAATGGCCCCACGACCACTCCAACACCCTCCGGAAAGAGCATACACGGAGGAAGGCGTTTTGGCTCCCGGGAGCATATGCTCCCGGTATGTTCAAAAAATAGAACAAATTGAAAACTTTTCGAAAAAATCCGAAAAAATCATGCACGTACCTGACGATGTCACGCACGACCGTGTCAAATTTCGCACCGAAACGAGAATTCGGTGCGAAATTTGACACGGTCGTGCGTGACATCGTCAGGTACGTGCATGATTTTTTTTCGGATTTTTGTGAATTTTTTTCAATTTGTTCTATTTTTTTAACATACCGGCATATGCTCCCGGGAGCCAAATTGAATTTCCGCATAGATCAAGGCTATTTTGCGCCAACTTTGATGTAGCCAATCAACCATCGGATACCCTGGACTTCGCGATGATGCAAAAACATGCCATGAGTATCAAACATTCTGCTTTAATTAGCAAGCTGGTGATATCATTTGATCCCATGTGCAGCGTGCGATCTGTCATGGTAATAATCCGTTTTGGTTGCTTTCTCAGAGTTCATGATCGTTTAAACACTCACGTGCACGAATTAGCCCCTGATTCTAAAATTATAAGCAGTATGGAGTGGATGCATAAAATGCGTACGATCTCATCCCTAGGTACAAGCCCGCATGCGGATCCTTACCCAGGATCATTGAGGCCTTCATCGAAGAAATTTAGATTCTACTGTTTTTTTTAATAAATCATATCATCTATAATTCCTACATTTTTTTCTTTGTTGGGTCTAACCTATCAGAGGTCTATTTTAGTTTGGCTTAGCCATGATGATTATATAATATAAATCCAATTAATCTTGCGTCAAATACTTCCGATGAATATACGCAGGCTTGACATTTCAAAAAAAAAAAAGATTGGGTCTAGTCTAGTTTGGCTAGCCATGATTATTGTATAGAATAGACCTAGGTTATAGCTGTTCGACTTCAACACCTAACCTACCGTGTAATTTAAATCTAACTGTACCATATACAAATATTCGACACAAACTCTAACATGCGAAAAACAAAATCTAATTTTGCTAGACTAAAACCAACTATATTTGAGAAAAAAGAAACACAAAACTACATTTCCCATCGATTGTTTTATGTCGTTAGAACATATCACAGTGCTCCCCTATTTGTTCGTATTGACTTTTGTATTCCTATATATCTTGGTTAATGTCTCACATACATATTTAACAAATATCTTGATGAGGTTTCTAGATATACATGGTTATCTATCTTGGAAATCTACAAGTGTTTTTTCTCTCGCGTGGGCCTTGCTTGTCTATTGGCACTTTGAGGTCAGATATTAGTACTTCATATAGAAGCAATCATTGGTTGGATGGTTTCACCCCCCAACCACCCAAAAAAATCAGGGGTGTAATATAATGTGTGTCTCAATAGGGCCTTGGGTCTTCAGTTAGGGCCTCCTGGTCCCCTCGTAAGCCTACTCGAGTCGTCTTGCTTGCGCTAGTTCCCTTCGGCTTCAAAAAATATGCACGGCAGATTCCTCCCTGATTTTTTCCATGTCAGTAAGGTTGCTAAAACCAAAAAATACAAAAATAATAGACCAATAGTAAGTCTCAATAATGTGGGAAAACATTATAACCATGAAAAATATCAAGAGAAACAACATAACAAATTTCAAATTCATACATACATTTTAAGACGTATTACGAGACCATGAAGTACTGGGTGGGCCGATGACCCAGTGTCCAATTACGATACGAGGACACCTCGTCAACTTTGAATAAAAGACAAGTAGATAATTAGCAAAAATCAAGGAGACTAGTAACAAACTATGAGTCTATTTGTAAACTTGTTGGGTACCTTGTACCAGTACCCTTGGCCACCTTTATAAGAAGGTGTTAGGATCACCCGATTTCGTACAACTTTATTGGCATTTTTTGCGCAACACGCAAAACATAGCATAACAACACAAGCAATACATATTGCTGTAAACATGAGTAGGTTTTTTCCTCCGTGTCTCCAGAGAGTCGGAAGTATAAATCCGTATCTCGTTTACAACCATCTTTGTCGACCCCATGTTAAGTATTCTTGGTACAAAACACCTACAAACCTAAAGTTGACACTTATGCACACTTGACACATCTACTCTGATATTTGTTAGGATGCAATATTTAGAGTTCTCTACCAATAACTAATGATTGTAATATGGACACGAGAACACACATTTTTATGAACCATATATACATGCAATTCATCAAAGTGACACTCATTGATCCAAGAAGGCAAGCAATTATTTTATTTTCTGTTTTTCTAGAGAAATTTGGTTTAACCAAGGTTATATTACAATATCTCAAAAAGAAAAACAAGTGGCAACACTTCATTAAAAAATAAAGTTTAAGTTTTATGCAAGTATATTTTCCATGATTGACTTTATAATTGTCTGATTAAAATATTGCATCTTAGGTTTGAAAGTTTAAATGTAACATAAAAATAAACAGGTTAAAATTGTATGTATGATAGGAGTTATAAGAAATATAAAAGTTTAGTATAAATAGATTTTTAGTTGTTCCAGTTCCCTTCCCATTTGGCCATTGTCTCTTGTGCTTTCAAGATAGCAGGCTCTAGAAGCTCTTCTTAAGCAAAGTTGACATTGAAAACATACTTCGTGAGTTGGCAGTCGGAATGGCTTCCCGTCGATGATGTTATTTTGCGTCTCTACCAGCTCCATAAACTTCTTATGCAATGTACACGCAAAAATGAGACGCTTAATTCCACAAGGCACTATTTTGAAAAGAAAAATTGCTACTTGGCCCCCTGTCTTCGTCCCCCAACCATTTGTATTTGTTATTAGTTTACATTCTCAATCTTAGTTACTTTTGTTGAGTTTTCAAAAAGGGGCATGTGTTGTCCGTGGTCATCTCTTCTCCCATCTCCTCGGCTCCCCTCATTGTCTATTTTTTAGCAAATACTTCTAGTTCTTGGATGATTAATACCTTTCAAACATATCTATAATTGTCGGGTGGCAAATATATTTATTATTATAACACTGTTACATGATTTACAATGGTTTTATATAATTTTGGCTCAATTTTCTAGATTGATCTATGAACGCGGTGCCCATGCCGTTGTTGGTATTTTGTAACCGGCTAGTGGATTTATATATAGGTAAGACTTGTGATCACAATCGAATGGGCTAACGGTTTCAAACACACAAGAATATATACATGTCGACGGTACGAACGCAGCGATAAAATAGAGTGGAATCCTAATTGACGGTTGTGTCCCGACCCGTTCACACAGTCCTATCGGAGGCTGAGGGAACTCCACCAGAAGAAACTCAAAGATTGTCTCCGTTAATTTACAACGTGCCATTTTCTACTCCAAACTAACCATGAGCTTGATCCCTAACAAAATACTCCCCAAAAAAGTATAGTAGTAAAAACCTCTCTCATATTTTACCTCATAACGACATTCAACAAGAGGAGGCAACTTTATTTGTGGCACTGGGAGTGTTCCAAAAAAAGAGAATGATAAAGTGAACGCACACCTTGACCATCTGATGGACCGGCGACAAAGATGCAGCTGCACACCTGACCTGCCTGCCTGCGACAACCGGTGTTCCTAGTAGGACCAGCTTAGCTAGCCGAGTTCAGAGCATCTCCACCGGAGGCCTCCAAATTCGTGTCCGGCACCCCCAATGGAGGTTCAATTGGGGGTACCGGACATGTGTCCGTCCATGTTTTCGACCGCGCCCACAGCGGCGCACCCCAAACGTCCGCCCTCCAAAACGCGACATATGATCGAACACCTTGCGAGCGTTCAAATTGACTCCAAAAAGAACTGAAACGATTCAAATTTCATTCATATTTTTTATATATTACAAAGATTTTGAATGAAATTTGAAAACCCTAACCGCCGCCTAGCCTACTCCCTGTCCCACCACGATTCGTCGTCGTCGCTGTCGTCCTCGATCTTCACCACCGCCGCGGAGGAGGCAGCACGGCTGGAGGAGGCGCCGTCGTGGCCTGGCGCGCGGCTGGAGGAGGCGCCGTCGTGGCGGCTGGTGGAGGGGCCGCCGGAGGAGGAGGAGGCTGTCATCGCCAGGGTCGCCATGAGGCCCGGCGAGTCGTGCTCGATTTCGACCACCGACTCGAAGAGCGTCGCCAGCAAGCCCGGGCTGTCGCCGTCGTGCTCGTTCCGCGTCTCGGACGGCACGTCGTAGCCGTACGGGATTGTCTCCACCGGCATTGCCTCCGCCCTGGGGCGACGGAGGAAGAGGCGCCCGCGCGGGCGTGGTGGCGAACGCTGACGGCGTTCGCGGATGGTGATGCCGCCTCCACGACGCGGCGGTGAGCGGCGCTCCTCCTTCACCACCTGGCGTGGCACGGGGCGCGGTGGAGGGAAGCGCGGCACCGGAGGAAGGAGGCGGAAGGGGATGACGCTGCCCATGGCAACGTGTCGGCGCGCGGCTTCGATCGCGGAGGCAACCGTGTGGCCGGTTGCCCCCCACCAGTCTTTGCGGCCGCCGGTGTTGTATCGCGTCTCGCGCGATCTGGGACCGTCGTTGGTGGCGATGACCGCCTCCCGCTCGCGCTCGAAGCGTTCCATCCAATGGTCCTAGTTGGCCTGGCCGTCGTCGTTCTCGGGGAGGCGCAGCTCCGCCGGCGAGCGATGAATCGCCTCATGTGCTCGGCCGTGTCGGGCAGCGGTGGCACGGCTAGCCCGCCGGCCGAGATGGCCCAGTGCTTGGGCAGGCGGCAGTCCGGAGGGGCGAGGAGCCCGTACCGGTGCAGCTCCCACGCTTCCTCACCGACGTTCACGCGCCCGCCGTACGCCATTGCTAGGGTAGGAGAGATTGAGGGGCGAGGGGAGTGAGGGCGCCGGCTTTTATCGTGGCGATGGGCGGTGCGGCCGGCGTAAATGCGACGCGTGGGAAATCCGCAACGCCGGCCGCGTGGCCTGGGGAGCCGTCGCGTCGACTGGCCGCCGTTTAATGGCATGCGTGTGTGCAGACGCACCGGCGTCCAGTTGCGTCGCGTTGGAAACAGCCGACGACCGCGCCATTAACGCGGCCAGAGCGGTCTCCTGCACGGCGCGATAAATGAGCCTAAACGCGGCGTCCCTATGACGGGCAGGCCACCCATGTCAGGCGCATGTCCGCCCCCATGTCCGGCACCCTCGAGAGGGCCTCCAAATTTGGAGGTCCTCTCGGGGGTGCCGGACACGATTTTGCTCGGGACAAGGCATTGGGGGGTGCCGCTGGTGACATTTTTGGCCGTCCGGACCCCCAATGGGCCTTTGGAGGTCAGTTGGAGGTCCCGGTGGAAATGCTCTTAGGTCCACACCATCAAGGACTCTCTCTGTAGGCTAATCTAAGCCCTAACTTTGCGGCAGAAAGTGATCAAGGTTCAAGGCCATTGCAGTCCATACAAAAGCTCGCACTAAGCTACTGTTGGCTTGTCTTGCTCTAATAGTTTGTCAGTAATGTACACACAGACACAGTGTCAAGGCATTGTTGTGACAGCGCTTCGTA
Organism: Poa pratensis; assembly: GCA_947311845.1. NCBI lineage: Eukaryota > Viridiplantae > Streptophyta > Magnoliopsida > Poales > Poaceae > Poa > Poa pratensis. The sequence goes on from CAMZMU010000065.1 coordinate 34,230,525, forward strand.
TGCTTCTTTTGCAGACAGAGACGCGCGCGCAAAGTTCAAACTGAGGACCTCTTTGATCTGGATAAATTCTTCAAAAGCTGGAAACTATACGGAGCATATGTTTGTTGTACAGTGTCGTTATAACTGAATCATGTTCGATCACTGCATCTGGTCTCTTTGCACCGTATGGATTTCAGAAGAACTTCACAGGATTTTCAACCTTACAAAAATTTCTTATACATGCATTTGGATAAAATACCAAATCCTATCAAACATTATCATAAGCTCAACTCCCCTTTTATTTCGTATTTACAACAACTACTGCACTCTCTCTATGCCTTGCACAAAATATGCAATATGTGATACATTGTTTACTTGCTTTTCTATTTGTATGCTTTCTATTTTGTACAATATTTTTTAATCGAACTCTCATTTATTGTTGCTTTACAATGAAATTACATAATGACAAGAAAAAATAATTGAACGTACACTTTCATAGGAGAGGCTGGAGCTGAGATCCCCAAGATAGCACGAGCTACATAGCTCAGCTTTTTAATAATAATAAAAAAATCACTTATGGATCCTGAAAAAGATACATATTTACTCATTTACATATATGTGAGAGTGGACAAATGGCTCCCGAGTTCTAGCGGGCCTGGTTTTTCAAATAAATCGAAAATGGCATTTGAAAGTTTAAAAAATCAGGAAATAATCGTGGGTGTAGATAACGATGAACTCTAATACTGCGCAAAATATGAATAAAAAATCGTTATCTTTAAAGCTGAGGCAAAATGATAAATGTGTGGATCTGAATCTAGTGAACAGTTACCATTTTCAAAACTTCAAAATTTGCTAGATTTGTCATTTTGTGTAGGTAAAATACAACACACTTTGAATTGAGATTTTGCACGATGGTAGAGTTCAATATTATCTACACCTACAATTTTTATCCCAATTTTTTTTAAATTTTCACATACTCCCTCCGTCCCAAAATAACTATCTTAGATTTGTCAAAAAGTGGATGTATCTAGACATGAAACAAGTATAGATACATTCACTTTTGGACAACTTTGAGACACTTATTTTGGGACGGAGGGAGTACCAGTTTTGAGTTTTTCAAAAAAAAAAAAAGACAGCCACCATTGGAGCTTGGGCTCCATTTGTGGTTTCCGATATGAGTACATGTCTACCATGTATTTACAAACTTTTATTGACTTATGTTTTCAGCTGTGACCTAATTAAAGAAGACAAATGTGAAGACACAAATCGATTTTCTTTAATGGCTACCTAGAGCCGTATGATTTTTGTGCAAATTTACACCTTCATAAGTTTTATCTTTATGTATTTGTATGAGAAATTCATTTTTGAAACATTCAAATACCATTTAAAAATATCGGGCAATGTGTAGACCGGGCTACATAAGTCCGCACTAAGGCTGAGAGAATAATCATAGTTCTCATAGATGGAAGGTAGCCGTGAAAGTAGCACTGATGTGAAAGTTTCTGCCCAAAAGTAGACTTCAAATGGTCCTGCTCACAACAAATCATAGATCTAGAGGAATCCAATGCATTACTATTGGCAAATCTGTAAAACGGGAATTGACTTATGTTTTCAGCTGTGTCCTAATTAAAGAAGACAAATGTGAAGACACAAATCGATTTTCTTTAATGGCTACCTAGAGCCGTATGATTTTTGTGTAAATTTACACCTTCATAAGTTTTATCTTTATGTATTTGTATGAGAAATTCATTTTTGAAACATTCAAATACCATTTAAAAATATCGGGCAATGTGTAGACTGGGCTACATAAGTCCGCACTAAGGCTGAGAGAATAATCATGGTTCTCGTAGATGGAAGGTAGCAGTGAAATTAGCACTGATGTGAAAGTTTCTGCCCAAAAGTAGACTTCAAATGGTCCTGCTCACAACAAATCATAGATCTAGAGGAATCCAATGCATTACTATTGGCAAATCTGTAAAACGGGAATTGACTTATGTTTTCAGCTGTGTCCTAATTAAAGAAGACAAGTGTGAAGACACAAATCGATTTTCTTTAATGGCTACCTAGAGCCGTATGATTTTTGTGTAAATTTACACCTTCATAAGTTTTATCTTTATGTATTTGTATGAGAAATTCATTTTTGAAACATTCAAATACCATTTAAAAATGTCGGGCAATGTGTAGACCGGGCTACATAAGTCCGCACTAAGGCTGAGAGAATAATCATAGTTCTCGTAGATGGAAGGTAGCAGTAAAATTAGCACTGATGTGAAAGTTTCTGCCCAAAAGTAGCCTTCAAATGGTCCTGCTCACAATAAATCATAGATCTAGAGGAATCCAATGCATTACAATTGGCAAATCTGTAAAACGGGAATTGACAAAATGACACTAAATTTTCTCAAAAAACTGAACTCATTAGCTTTTATAACCATGATGACAAGTAGGCTGAACTCATTAGCTTTTATAACCATGATGACAAGTAGGATCTCACAGCTCATACATTATATTCTACATATGGCATAATACATGCATATCATATTATAGCACTAGTAATTAAATAGACCTAAATTATCTCTCCTCCTCTCCCAAGACCAGCAACGCCAAGCAAAGCACTAGCCGGCCGGCAAGCCGCCGGCCACCACGGTCGTGTACGGTACGGTCACCTACGCCGACGGCTTGCGCACGAAGTAGCGGTAGGCGGCGACCTTCCGCTTCCGGGAGCCGGAGTTGTCGATGGAGAGCACCATCTTGCCGGCCTCCTTGGCCGTGAAGGCGTTGTGCACGGGGTCGTCGGCGGTGGCCGGGACCTTCCTGGTCCTCTCGACGCACAGCGTGTAGCTGCCTTCTGCGGCTGGAACGTACTCCGCGCCATACTCCAGGTCCCAGCCGCCGACGACCAGGTCCCACGTTATCGTTGCGCCGGCCTGGAATTGCAAAAACCATATACAGGTGGTTATTATCTCCAAGAATTGTAGTGCTGGTCCCAAGAGATTACGCTTCGACGCAAACAATCTATCCAAAAATGACCATGCAAGTTCGTACTGGTGCAGTTGCTAATTATCTTTGACGCCTGTGTTCTTGGTTAGTACAGAAGTTATACAGAAGCTAGTGGACGGGTCCCGCTACGTCCTCAAATCAGCATTGCCCTGCCCGAGAGAGTCCAGTACTCGGGTGCAGTGCTCATCTCTTTACAACGGTTAAAGGAAAGAATCGACTGTTACTGGAGTAAAAAAGAAAAGAATTGACCAGTAGCATCACTAGGCACTAGCGAACAAAAACTAACCACCCTTTTCCGCCACCAATTAGGGAGACGCAGAAGCTTTCTACACGCGAAGATTAGCAGCTAAAGCTTCACTAATTTACCCTGCTAATGCAGTAGTGCATGTGTGTAAAAATTAGATAGAGACTCTTATATTTTGATAAGAGGGAGTACTCAGCAGAAGAGTGAGCTTCACTCACTCCCTTCACTTTGCCACGCTGCTCCATGAGAGGTGACAGTGCATGGAGAGCGGCGCCGTGGCTGGCGTGAGGCGTAAACAAAAGCAAAGCTACGAAAAGAGCGCACGGCCGCTGTCGTCTCGTCCCTGCGAGAGTGAGTGACCACTACTTTATCCCGTAAAACTCTCACATCACCCGGGTGGCGTACGAGGTGCGGACAAAAGCGCCTACGTTTGTACTAGCCCAGAGAGGAAAAGAAATCCATTCATTCAGACCTGGCCGAGTAAAGAAATTCACATGCGTTTCGGCCACCGTTTCTTTCTTCTTTAAATCTATCTATCCCGTTCACGGGAGAGGTCGCTGGCGTCGCAGCAGCGGTATATGTGCGTGCGTGAGCAGTGTGACGGAAATTACAGCTAAGCTCAGCCCGGCTGAAGATCCGGCTTTTCCAGGCCCCGTCATGTTAACTCAGGGAAACCGAGGAACGGGGCTGCCAGCACCGTCCCCCATGCCCGTGTCAGTCAGTTTGGCAGGGATGCAGCGTCTACCACTGCGGTGCTTGACGCAGTGTCCACTGCTGCCTGCCATGGCAACAAGCTCGACGCCACTTTTGCAGCTCGTTCCTTTGACGCCAGAGGTTTTCAAAAATTGCAAGGGGCAATCACGCTCACATGCGCTGCCATCCCATCCCATCCATCCACGGATTATACTCCCAAAGATGCTTGCTACTACTGTAGGTCTGAGTGCCTACCCTCTCAATCACACATGAGATATAGAGGTGAAAAGGTAAAAAACAAACAAAGCCAAAAAAAAAACCTGGGACACGGCGAAAGCTTGCGTTTGTGTTCTTGCCCGGTCTCGAGCACGCAGCAGACGCGAGCGACGCAATTGTTTAAACCCCAATTCCGGGAAACCAGATAGAGACACGCACAAGGAGGTGAAAAGGACTTGTTTGTGCTCACTGCGAGCCCAAATTACTACTGTGCTACATATTTTCTAATTAAGCAAAAGACGCGATGTAAATTATACCTCAATGCCGTCGATCTCGAGGAAGACCTTCTCCCCGCCCTTGATGGTGAACTCGGACGCCGGTTTGGGCGGCCCGTTCTCGAGCTCGCTGCCGCGGCTCAGTCCGCCGTACTGCACCGGCACCAGCTCCGGCCGGATGAACCTACGCACGCACAGAGGAAACATAACGATTTATGAGAACCGAGCAACGGAGCAAGAAGAAAACCAAATCCATGTCTAGCCCTGCTGAAATGCACGCGCGAAGCTTACTTGAAGAGCGTCTCGGCGACGTTGCCCTCCCGCGCGATGACGAACTTGCTCTTGGTGCGCTCCGTCAGGAACGGCGAGATCATCGAGAACAGCACCGAGAAGTACCACGGCACGTTCACGAACACCTGCAACAGCAAATGCGAGCACGACCGGCCGTGAGATAAACAAAACGGCGGGTGTTCGACGAAATGCCCGAGAAGTAACAGAGGAAGGCGATGGGAGGGGTACCTTGCGCGCGACCATCTCGGGGTAGTTGTCCTGGAAGAGGGAGAGGATCTGGTTGGACGCGGCGCGGAGCTCGCGCTTGGGCATGTCCCTGAGGTCCGTCACCTGTATGATGGCGTTGACGCCGCCGGGGCGGAGCTGCAGCGCGCGCACGCCGCGCTCCATGACCTGCACCCGCCACCGGAGGAACCGCGCCAGGCGGTCGCCGTCGCCGAACACGCGGTCGTACATGTCCCGGTCCTTGAACACCCTGTACGCGTTGTAGCACACCGGGTGGCCGTCGCGGTCCCAGCCGTGCATGTAGGCCACGACGCCCTCCAGGTCCTTGAACCCGAGGTCCTCCTCCAGCACGGCGTCGGCCCGGAACTCGGCGCGCCAGGCGGCGCAGCGGAGCACCATGGCGTGCGCGTCGCGGACGCGGAAGTCCCTGGCGCGGAGGAACTTGAGGAGCACCACGTCGGCGCGCTCGTCGTGCGCGGGGGCGGCGTCGCTGGAGGGAGGGTGGTTGAGCGGCACGCTCCAGATGGAGATTTGGTCCGCGTGGGTGGCGAGGAGCGCCCTGAGGTCGGCGAGCGCGCGAAGGTCGGACGCGGGGAGCGCCGCGGCCACGTAGGAGTCCTCCTTGAAGGAGGTGGCACGGAGCAGCGCGGTGGCGTCGATGAGGGACCCCATCAGGCCGCGCTTGGCGCCTCCCGAGGACGGCTTCGGCGCCTCGTCGGTGGCCGGCGCCGGCGCGGGGGACGCGGTGGCGGTCGGAGACATGGAGACACTTTGGTGGGAATGCGAGCGAAGGAGGAAGCGGAGGGGAAGTATTTGAAAATGGAGCGCGACGGAGTGGAGCGTGCGGGGTGGCGTTATGATGGTGGCGTGGGTTGTGGTGTGGCCGGCGTCCGCTGCTCTGCTCTCGGCTCTCGGCTCTGGGCTCTGGGCTCTGCCTCTGCTCGCTCGCCCCTTGTGGGGTTTTAAGATTAAGAAAAGAACAGCATAAAGTATGACTTTGAACAGTCGAGTGAGATGCGTAAATCCTCTGTTTTTTGTAGATCGTAATTCCTCTGTTTTCCTTCACCGATTGACGTATTCCTTTACCAAATCTTGCCTCACTCGAGCCAGTACAGATGGCGTCGAGATTGTGTAATGTGTAGGTCGGCGCAAACAAAACCAATAAACCATATCGGCGTCACTCACCTAAGCGGCAAACTCATATAGACGCCACTCCCCTTGACATCGAGGCCTTCGAACACCCGGTTGGCTACCGAAATGTCCTCGGTAGCCAACTCTACACAGTCTCAGCGTTGTCCGTACTAATACCAGGGCAAGAGTTAGGTTTAAATTAGTTTTCAGGGCTGGGTAGAGCTTATTTTTCAAAAAAATACCAAGCTGACATAACTAAGTGCATCTACATTTTGATTAAAATAATTTTCAGAGTGATTTTCGAGAATTGAAATATATAAACATTACTATATAGTTAATGTTTTACTCTGGATTGAATCTTAAAGAAAGATTCACTAGCTTCGATCTCTTGGAATGATTTTCGTTTTGTTTTTAGGAGCGCCTAGTGTTTAGTCGACTCAAAATTAATTCACTGGGTCAGCATGAATCACTATATACTTCTTGATTCAAAGCAACAGTGGAAGGAAAAAATCATACTCCCTCCGTTCGGAAAAGGTTGTCTTAGATATATCAAAATTTGGATGTATGTGGACATGTTTTAGTGTACACATACATCCAAATCTAGATATCCAAGACATCATTTTCTGAACGGAGGGAGTAGGTTTTTTCCTATAGATCTTCGTTTCAATGCAAAAAAGTACATGAAAATAAAATCCACTCAAACTTCATGGTTTGATTCCTATGAACAACGAACTAGGCAAGTTTTACATCTGCCATCCTTTTCTATTCCTATCTCTTTCCTATTATTTTAATTTTTGTATCATGTAAATCAAATAGGCCCTCAATCTCAACCGGATAATGTAATCTAATCTCAGTTGCAACTCATTTAAAATTCACTAAACCATCACAAATCATAACGGACATACAACGGTCTAGAACATTTTTCCTCAATTGCAACTCATGTGCAACATAAAAATACTACTCACTCCGGATGTGCAACTTTTGGCAGCATAATCACGACCCTATCACTACTAATGCCGCTAGGCGAGGTCAGGGACCTCGTGATTGCTGCAATGTTCTTCTTGGCTTAGCAACAACCTCTAACCTTTCAAGCATGCAAATATGTCTTAATTTCAGTTGTACCTATAGCAATGCAAAATGTGTAGCTTCGAAATAAAATGTGTTGTATCTAAATTTGTTTTTACGCAATTCCATTCCCGTTATATATGTCTCGCCATAATTCTCTCAGCCCTTCATTCCCGCCATTTTTCTCCCGCTCATTTTCTTCTCGCCGTCTTTTGCCCATTTCTTCCCGCCCTTTCCTTCTAGTCGTTTCTCCCCTCTGGCTCATCTATAAAACCCTCCTCTCACAATATGTTTGTTTCATCAAATCATCAAATCACTTAGCAAGTGCTTCTCGAAGCTTTTCTGTATGGATCTTAAGATCTTAGCCACTTGGGCAATTTGAAACACCGGGAAGGATCACATCTTTACGGAGAACAAAGCTAATTAATCCTTTCAATTTCTCAAGAGAAGTGTGAGGGGGACTTTTTGTTTGAACATGACCGTGTTCGAGGAGGAGTTGGCTACGGTTATAGGTAGGGCCAAAAGGAAGAAGTATGATGATTTTCCAGGATTGGGTAGACTGCATCAATTAATTATGTGGTATTAGTTTTCTCTGTAAATATTAAAGAATTTATAGAGAAATACAACAAAAAATTGATGTTTTCTTGAAAAACAGACTTGCTTTTATCATCTGTGTTTACCATACACAGACATGGCGTTTGAGCATATACTCTTTAATGGATAGTATTTTTTTTTAAATAATGTCTATAAGATTTGAAAAATGTGTTTTTGTAGGTTGTGCATGTATGTGTATTTTACATGCTTCCAAAATTTCCTGAAGAAAATACATATATCGTGTCCTAGGCCAAAAAATAATCAAGAATCAATGTTGTTAAAAATGTTTTCTGCACTAATTTTGTGTTTTCACGTAGTTCGCAAAAAAATCAATCTTTTCGTACAAATTAGTACTCCCTCCGTTACACAATGTAAGATGTTTTAGGTATTACACATGCATGTATTTATAGCATTTTTGCATTTTTAAGCCTTATAATGGGTGGGCCCCACCCTTTATACGTATATACAACATAAATACATGAGTATATTGGCCGGTATATGAGTGAAAGTGGGCATAATGGCATCTATGAAATGTACAGAGAGTTGCAGTGGCGTTTTTCGAAAGATGAAAGTTGTAGTGGCGTTTCTCAAATAGGTGGAAATTGGAGTGGCATCTATCCAATTAACCCAAAGATATATGACCAGTCAGGTACGGAAACCACAAATGGAACCCGGGCTACAGTGAGCCCTTTATTTTTAAATTTTTGAAAACCACATTTTATAGTGGTAAAAAATTCTGAAAAAATTTCTGCGTGCAGCCAATGTTGTATTCCCTCAACTTGCAAAATAGCAAATCAAAAAAGTTCATATTTCGAGCTACACAAAAATGACAAAATCGGACAGATTTGGAAGAGTTAAAATTTTGCACTGTTCACTACTTTCAAATTTTAGTTTTGTCATTTTTGTGCAGCCCAAAATACGAGGTATTATTTTCTGTGATTTTACACGTCGGTAGAATACAACATTGTCTAGTGCAGGAATTTTTTCAGAATTTTTTACCACTTAAAATTGTGGTTTTCAAAATTTTGAAAATAAAAGGCTCCATGTAGCCCGGGTTCCATTAGTCCACTCTCAGGTCAGGTATTATTATTATTTGAGTGCCTATCTAGCAAGGCAGCGAAAAGGATACGGAGTAGTCCTTTTTTTTTGACACATCCAACATCCACGTATATTCACCACAGAGCCACGTACACAGTACATAGAACAAATACAGAAAAGGAACAATACGTAGAGGATGAACCAGAGCTAGCACCAAGATCCGCGGCAACACCGGCGACGAAGAAGACGAAGACCGGCAACCACCACCTTACCAGAGCCTGGGCGAAATTTAGCCCTTGAAAGACGCCGCCGAAACCGTCCGCCGCGCCGCGGCGGAACTTGTGTCGATGAACGAGCGGGGCAGACGTCCCCCCGGCCCTACCACGCCGCTTTGCCGCAGCCTTCATCGTCGTCGACGCAGCCGGAGGCCACCGATCTTGTCCAGCTCCTCCCGAAACGCATCTCCAGCGCCGCCGCACCACGGCCGCCGGAGAAGGGAGACCGCACACAGCAGATCCGAGGATCCGCGAGCACGGACAGGTCGGCCACCACGCGACGGAGCACCACCGGAGCTCCACCGCCGGAGGGGAAGGTCGCCGACACCAAAACACCCACCAACCGCACCACCGCCTCCTCAGCGCCGCCGGCGGGAACCCGCTCACCCCTACTCTATATACACGAAGAGGTCCGGGGATCCCCCACCCACCCGCCGCCGGAGCGGACGGGGGGAGAGAGATCCCGCGGCCAGCGACGGCGAGAGTGCGGCGACCAGGCGGATCCAGAAATTTCGCCCTTCTCTACAGTAGCAGAGGAGGGGAGTAGGTGGTCCTGCCCCTGCGAGCTTACGTGCACGCAGCATGTACACGTACAGGAGTACGTACATCCATGGCATATATAGGCATCTAGACTTGTAGCACGATTCTATTTTTTCTTTGCAGACAACAGGCTTCGTACCGCATGCGTGTCGGTCACATTCTAGATTTCAGGGATACTTCACTAGATCGTTGACTTGAATGACTTGGTTCTTGTTTCGGTTCTGAATTTTTGGTTTAAGGATGAGGACATATCATAGTGCTACATTTTTTTAGTCGAAACAATCGCAAACTATTATTGTAAGAAAACATTTCACAATATAATAACTTTACTCAACCCTCTCATGATTATTAGTAACAAGACTTATCCATGTTCTCAAAAACTAAACAAACTACTCCATACAAATCATATGGATCATGATCAGAGAAGATGAATATATATATGATTTATAACCTGAACATGCAATTTTTCGGCGATAAAACTTCTAAGCATCAACTATAATATGTAATCAATGACGAAAAGTAACTCTCAATGAAAAACACAGATTATAGATTGAACGGTGGAACGGAGTTGAGACGGCTGCGAAGATGGTGTTGATGACCCCGATGATACACGGCATATTTTTATTTTCTTTTGGGCCCATGCTCATGAAGCGGACTTTTTTTCAACGAGCTGCGTTCATAAATCATATTCCCCCATCCTGAAGTATTTGTCATATAAATTTACTCAATATTCAAAACTTGCTAAGTTTCGATTGGATTTGGGGCATCCCCCTCGAGTATCTACAGTAGAGCCGATCCGTAAATTTTGCATGTACACCGGCTTAGGCGTTTACGAGTGTTCTACACACATGTATTCTGTGTTTTATTATTATTATTCCACATACTGTGTGCATCATAGATATAGAGACCGGGTGTGACAAAAACCTATTTTAGAGCTCGGGCTACATGGAGCCCTTTTTTTGAAAATTTGAAATCAACATTTTTTAGTTTCCAAAAATGGTGAAAAAATTACCGGATGTAAATATTGTCGAGATCTACAATCTGCAAATTTTCAACCCCACATTCGTTGTTTTTTGGGCTGCACAAAAAAGAAAAACAGGTGGATCTGGGTGGTGAGGAATACACAGTTTCAAAATTTTGAAATTTCCCCGATTTGTCTTTTTTATACAGGCTAAAATACATCGAATTTGGAGCTGAAATTTTGCACGATTGTAGATCTCAACAATATCTACATCGGGGATTTTTTCGTGATTTTTGAAAACTTCAAAATGTCGATTTAGAATTTTCAAAATAACGAGCTCCATGTAGCTCGGGTTCCAAAAATCCTCTCTCCCGTGTGTGATCTCTTATAGGTTATACTAGAAGAATACCCCACGCGTTGCAGCGGGAATCTTTTTGATAATATATTATGTAAAAGAAATGAGTATAGACTATAGACACATGAAATATCCAATTATGAAGGTTCAGTCGATCACAATAGCCGAGACACTAAATTTAGTTCATAAGAAATTGTTGAAAATTTGAGGAATAAATATTAGTAACATGGACAATTATATGGCTACAAAACATGAGATGAATAGGTTGCATGAAAACTATTATTAACTAGATGATACCCCGCGCTTTGCTGCGGGACATTTTAGGATGGAAAAAATTGAAAGGAACAACATCTATAATTCAGTTTTCATACTAACTGCACTGGTATATAAACTCCCACAATCCATATGTCCGTACAAAAAAAGAACTAAAATTTTTGTAGCACACGTGTTGCTCTACTTTTATCATGTTGTTTAGAGATGATAATAGATGAAATAAGTTTAGTTCTAACAATTACACTAAAATGGCAACATCTAAAAAAATAAATTAATAAGAAATAATTTTGCCTTCTTGAGTGTCATGTAAAAAGAAGATTTATAATTAACTACTACATAATTTCTTGCACTACAAAAGAAAGACGTTAGGCCACCCTCTTTTCTTTTCCGCATCAAGCCTTCTTGTACAATCGGCTAAAATTTACCACACTAATCCGATTGCTGGAATGTACAAACAAATAATGGTGACACTGATACTTGATACAGACGTTGAAATAATTATGTTTAAGAAAACTGCTGGCAAAGTTTTGCTTTGACGCACATGAATCTGCTTGCACTCTCCAAGTCTACATTTGTCAGTGTGCTAATCAATGTAAGATCATCAGTAGACCAAATTGGTGAAAGATCTGTAAGATAATGTTCATAGCAATGGCTCAATCAATTCTAAGCAGTTGTGAAAGTACAAATTGCAGATGGTGGTGTCAAAAGTTTCAGAAACCTGACCAACATGAGAAGCTTTGAAATAGTCCTTGAGATTCATGTATGCAAAATGTTAGCTTGAAAAACATAAAGACGGAATCGGTAATGCATTGTGTAGTCTGATTCCCTGACATGTAATAGTTGTCTTATCTGTATCGATTTCAAGTACTAAGTGTGAACCTTTCACTTCACATTTCTGTCTATATCAAGATTGTAGTTCGAATAGCACTGTGCCACATATTGACATGAAGGTAGAGGCCATCTGCCCACCGCTCATGCTACACCGACGCATCCTGCAATACAAAATACAGAACACAAATCAATACAGTTTTTTAGAGAGAGTGAAAAGCGGTACTAAGAGACAGCCAACTCCAGTCTCGATTCAAACCATTTGCAGGCTTAGATGTATCAGCATGAGACGCAGAAGAATTGGGGCGGTCAGCAGGGATCGAATGGAGGAGCAGCATGGTAGCTGATTGTCAGACACGAACGGTTGCCGGAGAAAGCAGAAGGGCGTGCGAGAAGGAGCCGCGCAGGGAGGAGGCGGTGCGTGCTCCTGCTACCGCTGCGAGGATTATGTAGGAGGTGAAGGATACGAAGGCTAAGGGGCGCGCGGTGGCAGACCAAAAGCGCGGAGGCCCATGGATACAGTTGTGATATGCACGACGCTTGAGCGGCTTCGGGAATAATATGGAAAATATGTTTACAGAAGAGGTTAGTGGGATGATCCGGATGACATGGACCAATTAGAGGATCGCTGATGTGGATAGGCTGCATGTTAAGAGAATTCCTTTGTAGTGGGTCTTTGCTATTTAGATATAGAAGATTATTGTTAGTGGAGATGACATGGACAATTGATTGGCCAAAATAGTGGGTGATGTGGATAACTTGCATGTTGTTGCATGTTGAGATAAAAAAAAATTTAATACACTTAGTGGGTATAGATCTCTACTATATTAAAGCGAAGACGGTGGTGACGGTGATTGCGGTACGTCGCTCCCCCTCAACGCTCAAGTTCCGCACGGAAGAACCGGTTGCATGAACAAAACTCGTAAAGAAAACCGTTCTCAGACCCACGAACAGCCAAGGAGAAAAAAAAGGCGTATTCCAATTCCCTACGAGGACTCCCAGTCCGCCGCTCTCCTTGCTCTGGTATGCGGCCGAGCCCACCGACGAGCTTTCCGCTGGCCCCGGCTCCGTAGCGGCGCTTTCCGCTGGCCCCGGCTCCGTAGCGGCATCGATGGCACCGGCCGCGACGCCGGGAACCGCTGCTCCGATCCCTCGTCTCCCACCACGTCGGATCCCTCGTCCACCCCCGCCACGCGTGGTCAGCTGGCAACCGTCGGCAAGATCAAATAGCGACCGCCGGTCAGCGGAGATCATGGAGCTCGCTGACGTGGTCGCTTCTTGCAATCGGTACAAAAAGGTATGACCCCGTCGTTCTTGCCTCACATCCTCGTTCTCATCTTGCTCTGCTGCCGTGCCCATCGTCATCGCTTGCCCTTACGCAGTGTAAGAAGCCGGCGGGCTCCATCCTCCAGACCGCCCATGCCGTCAAGCCCAAGTTGCAGGTCGAGCAGGGTGAGTTGCTGAAAGATTGGCTGTGAAATTAGTTAGTTCAAGTAATTTCTTAGTTCAAGTGAACTGCTTGAGACACCCTGATTTGCTTCCGACCTGATACTTGTGTAACTGTTGTTTAGGTGATATGTGTCTTTCAGAGCTTTGGCAGGAATAATTCATGACGGTGATTGGCACAATTCACATATGTCATTCTTAAGTGGCTGATAAAGATCCTTTCGGTGCAATACATTGCAAAAAGTTTGGAGTGCGTCAAGATTTCCTTTGCATGTGTTAGCCCTCAGGTCAAGAACATGAAATAGGTATGCCATTCAATGCCTGCGACACTTCTGTTTATTCACGCAAGGGAGTTACTGAAGATCATGTTTTTACTAGAAGAAAAAGCTAATGGAAACAAGGAAAATTTTGGGAGTGGTCATTTGTTATTTCTTCATTTCCGATAGAGGTTTCCTTCCACAAGGAAAAATCTGGGGGTGATCTGCTTCGTGTACCTGAAGTTTCGTTGTGTTCTCACATTAACTAGAAGTACACTCTTCTTGGTTGCATCCGGAGGGAAGAAAATGTTTGTAACTCCTATGATGTTGAATCAGTAGAAGCCATTATGATTTCGTTTTTTATGATTCACACACATTATGTACAATCCGAGTTTATGTCCTTGCACCCACAATTCGTTAATCATAATATTTGGTTATGCTTGATCTTTGTCTTCCTTATTCTTGGGACATAACGACAATACTTGTTCCGTCGCAACGCACGGGCAGTCAACTAGTATAGATATATGTCAACTCGATGCTACTTTTTGTGTTTAATAAAACGTCTTCATAATTAGATAAAATCTGGGACTTGTCGAAGCTGCCAATATGGAGTGATAGATCACGATGCGCGTGGTTGGGCCTTGGTTATGTCCCAAGAAGATGGCTTGCACATAACTTTTGTGTTGTAGCGCCAAAAACCAACGAATCCTATTTGTATGTATGTATATATGTACTTCACATGATTTTTTTTGCTAGAGACAACTGCAGAATTACAGCAAGGATACAGAAAGGACCTCCACAAAGATAAAAAATACACACAAGCCCTCCTGTAGAACGAAGTCGCCGAGGAAGAACAGCACGTTCCGGCGGCGCGCCTCCGCGCGCGCCTCCGCCGCATCCTCCCTTGAACCTTGGATCGAAGGATGTCCCCTGGCGGACGGGAAGTCACCGGTCCTCGAACTCCGGAGAGCCTCCATCCTGCTCCTCCGGCCACCTCGCTGCCTTGCTCCAACCGCAGCTGAATTGGGATCTAGAGCTGGAGACGCCGCTACGAACTCCAGCACGGGGAATGCGCACGACGGCCACCAGGGGCCGCGAACACGAAGATGGTGGTGCTCCGCCATGAAGCTACGCCGAGCTCCACCGCCGGAAAGGTCGAACACCACCTGCAAAACCAAACACCGGCACGCCACCGCCTCCTGGACGCCGCCGGCAAGGCACCTACCAGAGCCAACACTATGTACACGCAGGGAAACGGGGTTCCCCCACCCTCCCGCCGCCGGAGCGGCCGGCGGAGGGAGGGGAAACCAGCGGTTCACCGGCGGCGAGGTGGATTTGCTAGGGATTCGCACAAAATTCGCCCTCACTGTAGCGGAGAGGGGAAAGCGACCAAGGCTTCGCTGTATGATATACCTATGTACTTCACGTGATTGGTGTCGATGCACCGACGGATGATGATGAACGCTCATGCACGAGTTCGTCAATGCTAGCTACCTGTTGCATGCACGCAGAAAATTAATCCTCACTATTGATATTGATGAACTGACCCGCCGCGGTCGTGATCGACCAGGTACTCGCTAGAAGAGAGGAAATTGCAGATTCCATCATGCTCATGCCATCTCGTTGCGGAAACCACCAGCTTTTTAAGACTTTTGCACTCTTCACCAGGTCTACTTCTAATCCGTTGCAACCTATTCTAAACACACTATTGATAGTAAAATCTAGCACTAACCACCTATCAAAAATACTACAAGCTACATCACACTTTCTGGACATGACAAAAATATTGTGACATGGTGCAGCTATATAAGGACAATTGAGCAGATCTTTTTTAAACGAGGCAATATACTTGCCATTTTCATTAATTAATATTAAAAAGAGTTGGTCAGTTAATTAGCATGAAACGATCAAAAACGGAGCAAACACACCCGCCGACCGTCGCGACGACACATAGATCTGAGCGAGCCCGCCGAAATCCGCCAAATGCACAGACCGTACCGAGCATAGATGGAGTTTAGCAAAACGTCTTATAATTAGACATGGAGTAGCCTATCAAAACGTGTTATAATTAGAGACATAGGTAGTATATATTAATATATTTATAATATCACAGTACAATTAAGGAGTACTCGGTTCGGCTTATCCATGTTGTACCCGATCGTCAATTGGCTGTCAACAGTCATAAATGGGGCATTTAGACTAGATTGCAACGGATTAGACGTGAACCTGGTGGAGTGTGCAAAAGTTCTGAAAAACTGGTGGTTTCCGCAACGAGATGGCATTAGCATGGTGGATTCTGCAATTTCCTCCGCTAGAAGAACATACATGCATGCAGCCACCTGTAGGGCTCGATATGCACTGTACTGTACTTAGGGCGTGTTCGGTAACGTCCCACCTCCACAAAATCCTCAAATCCAGCTTCTTATTCCGAAATCTGGCTCTGCCAACTTGCCAAGGAGCCCAGAACGTTCGGTCAGCTTCTAATTTTTTTTCTGGTCGCTGACAAGGGGGCCCACTTGTCTGATTCGTCTTCCCCAAATCCCATCTAATTCCCAAATCGCACCGTTCCCAGCACCCTCCATGAAATCCGGAGAGGGACTCCACCCGCCCCCACCGTGCAAGAAGCCACGGGAGTAGGGCGCCGGCGGGCAGCAGGGAGCAGCTGTGGCCTGCAGCTGGGGAGGCCGGACGACCGCGACGGAATTCGGCGGCGAGCTTCGGGATAGAGGTTGGAGCAGCGAACAACTGAGCTCGCCGGAGCAGGTGCTGTTGGGGGAGGTCGGGGGAGCTCGCCGGAGCAGCTGGGAAGGTCGGGGCGAGGCGTCCAGGGAGAGAGAAGAGCGAAATAGGGAGAGAGGTGAGAGAAAAACGCGTGAGAGAAAACGCTTCGTTTCACTTGGCGGTGGCATATCTCTGTAAATACCACGAAATCCAGCTTTTCTAAATCTGTGACGGACCGAAATGCTATCTCCGCGTTTTGTACATGGTTTTGGACCAAGTCTGCGGATTTAGCTTCACGGATCTAGGGCGTTCGGCTCAGCTCCGGCCAAGAATTTTGTGAAGTTGGAAGCTAGGGCGTTACCGAACACGCCCATATTATCTACTGGAGCCGTGTAGCGTTGCAGAGAAGAAGCTGGCAGTATCAGTGGATGGAGGGATCCAAAGGGAGGAGCGTCGTCCTGGAGATTGCATTATACTGTACTACAAAGGGCCGTTGGTGTTAAAGCGAAAGCGAGCCGTGTGTCGCGTGGAGCCATCAGGCTTCTTCCCGGGACCCGGCCGGCCTCGGATCCGCGGACGCTAGCTGCTGCCACAGTCGTCGTCGTCTACTCGTCTTCATCTCCGGCGGACGGGCCAGCAAGCTTCGAATCCGATCCGTTTCTGGGCGACAGCGGTACGGTTTCGTAGCGCGCTAGCTATATTCCTTTACCTGTTCCGTGTCACGTCGCGTCACGGTTCTAGCATCGGGTCCATCCATTGGATCGATGATGGCAAGCGCAAGCCTATCGATCGACAGTGTTTTCTTTACCGTGGACCACGGTATGGTCTCTCAAGTCAAGCGTGGGATTGGCAGATTGCTAACTACAGCGTTTTGGGAAGTTGTGAGCCGCGACAGCACAAAGATTTTCTTTTTGAGCATTAACACGATCTCTGTCTTTTTTTTTTTTTTGCGATGAAACCAGAAGATATTACAGGAAGAACATTACAGAAAGCACCCCAAGAAAGATGAAAATTACACTCCAGACCTTCTGCAACCTAGAGACGCCGGCGAAGAGCAGAACGTGCCGGTGGCGCGCCGCCGCCGCGTCTTCCTTCAAGCCTTGGATCAGAAGACGTCCCCTGGCGGACGGGAAGTCGCCGGACCTCGAACTCCATGGAGCCTCCATCCAGCTCCCGCTGCATCTCCATCGTCTTCCTGGCACATCTTCAGCTTCGGATTCGTCAACCCAGATCCGCCGCCACGCGGGATCCAGGAGGGGGAAGGCGCTCCCAGCAGATCTAGGGATCCCAGGGAGCGAAGGGGGCAGGCACAGCACCGCAGACCTCCACCGAGCTCCGCCGCGAGAGGAAGGACGTACCTGCACCAAAAAAGCCGACGACTCCACCTCCTCCATGGCGCCGCCGGCCGGAAAGCACACACACCCTACACTATCTACACCCGTGACGCAGGGATCCCCCGCCCTCCCGCCGCCGGAGCGGCCGACGGAGGACGAGGGATCAGCTGGATCGACGGCGAGGCGGTGGATCTGCGCGCGGCGAAAAAATCGCCTCTCTCTACTGTAGCTGGAGAGAGGAGACGTCCGAGGCTCGTCAACACGATCTCTGTCAATATGCACTTTGTCCCGTTATATGAGTAACATACAAGAAAATTTTTACCTATTGACACAGGGTTGCTTGGTCCGAAGCCCGGGTT
Organism: Poa pratensis; assembly: GCA_947311845.1. Taxonomy (NCBI): domain Eukaryota; kingdom Viridiplantae; phylum Streptophyta; class Magnoliopsida; order Poales; family Poaceae; genus Poa; species Poa pratensis. Next base: position 34,248,622 of record CAMZMU010000065.1, read on the forward strand.
ACATGCAATCTCTTATTTTGAAATTTTTGAAAAATACATTTAAAGTCGAAACAAATTCCGAAACAGAATTTTGGACGCTGATAATGATGTATTCTACCAACATGCAAACTTTTAGTTCAAAAAGCATTGTATTTTAAGCCACGCAAAAAGGACAATTTTGTCAAATTTTGGAGGGTTCAAATTTTGGCACTGTTCACTATTTAAGATCTTCATTCTTGTCTATTTTTACATAGACTAGAATACACTGTATTTCGAATTTAAACTTTGCAAATTGATCGAATACATCATTGCGTACATCTAGGATTTGCTTCTGATTTTTAAAACTTTAAAATATCAATTTCAATTTTGAAATAAAGGGCTACATGTAGCCCGGGCTATGGCTACATGTAGCCCGGGCTACAAAACACCGCTCTCTGCTTGATCAGACTATTTGTGTCTTTTCGGACTTGTTATAAGGTAAAAAAAAAAGCACTTGATATAAGCCAAAAACTAAAACCAAAAACACCTATTTAGATGTTTTTTGACTTACAAGTCAAAATCCAAATGCTAAGCCTAAACAAACACATCTCTAGGAGTACTCGACATGTGACTCACAAGGCGACACTATCGCCACCTATACTCAGTCCCTCAGCGCCAAAACTACCTTGCAACTGCCGGAGGAGGCCGCCGCAAAGTTGTGTTCCTCTTTCTCCGACCGTAGTTGCCTTCATCCCGTCCACCTCGCCGCCCAAAACCGGTTGACCGGTTGCCAATGTGCATCTGTCCTTTGGGGAGCCGTGTGGCGCGACAACACTAGACTTCATTGTTGGTGGTGCTTTTCGGGTATCCAGTCTCTAATTTTAGGGTGAAAACCCTAAGTCTGATTTTCATTGGTTGTACCCGGCAATAACTGATTTCTTGTCATTTCCTTGTTGAAGACATTTTTGGAAAGTTCAGACTATCTATGTGGTGACTCGGACTTTCTAATTAGAATGGACGACTCGTCGGCAGTCGTGCATTGTTCTCTTTTGAAGGGTTGCTACTGAAGAATTTTTTTGCAGTCCAAATGTTGCCATTGGTGGCGGATGGGTCTAGCATTTACGAGTGGTTGATCACATGGAGTCTTTTTTTCTTCCATTCTTTTTATATGTTTTTAATAGTGTGCATCTTCTTATGTCTTGGTATTGTTTTTAATATTCCTTTTCTAAAAAACAGAGTACTCTAATACTCCCTCCCTATCAAAATATAAGACTTTGTGCATGTTGAATCTTGCACTAAAACATGTCTGGGTGCATTTGGGCCCAACATGCACAAGGTCTTATATTTTGATATGGAGGGAGTAGGTGACTTTCATCGAGAAAAGCAAAACTCGCCGTTTTTTTTCTCAACTAATCCATGGGCCGATACGTGGGCCAAAAGCAAGTCGAGTGTAACATCTATGTACATATATGGCTTGAACAGGCTGAGCAAGCCCATCTACTTGCATGGGTTCAACTAAAAAATCTATTTGTACGGGCCGGGTTCACTAAAAAAATCTTTGGTTTCCCTAAAAAAAGCAAAAAAAAACTTTGGTCACTGGCTTCCTTATGCATTTTTTCACGCCTGGAACATAGTTTTTCACTGCATTCAACTGTACTAGGTTTCGATGCCATGTCTTTTAGTTGTCTTGTCTTAGTTTTGCCCTGTTGTTAGTAATTTGTTTTACACTCATTTAGACCACTGGTTTTGTTTCTCAATGCTTTGATATACCAATTACAGACACTGCAAGAATAAAAACTCAAAGAACTAGACAAAAACATGGAGAAAAGAGAATCACTGACCAAAACCAAAGAAAAATCGGTGGTGGGAGCTGCCTCGGTGTGGCCAGTGGCGAAGCCAGGAAAAAATAAGAGCCTGGACGGACAACAAATAGTAAAAAATAAATAAAAAATCTAATGAGAAACAAACATATCCAAGTGTTTTACATACGTGCTCTGTTCGAAAAAACACAATCAACTATATAAAAGATATTTTTAAATCTCATGTTGGCCACTGATTTTGTTTTTCCGCACAGATATCACTGATTTCGTTTTTTCGCACAGAGCACTTACATGTCATTTTCTTCATAAAACTTTACTCGTACATAATAGAACACTTGAATATGTTTGTTGCCAAAAGAATTCCAATTTTTTAAATGTGTTTTACTTCTTTTTATAGTTTGTACCTTCTTCTCCCATTCAACATTTCTAAAATGGTTCCGTTTTTCCGAAAAATGGTTCCGATTTTGAAAATGGTTCCGATGAAAATGGTTCCGATTTTTAAAATGGTTCCGATTTTTAAAAATGCTCCCATTTTGAAAAATGGTTCCCATTTTGAATATGGTTCCGAATTTGAAAATGGTTCCATTTTTCCAAAAAATGGTCCCGTTTTAATTTTGAAAATGGTTCCGAATTTCCGAAAAATGGTTCCAATTTTAAAAGATGTTCCCATTTTGAAAATGGTTCCGATTTTCAAAATGGTTCCGAATTTGAAAATGGTTCACATTTTGAAAAATGGTCCCGATTGTGAAAATGGTTCCGAATTTGACCGAATTTTGAAAATGGTTCCGTTTTTCCTAAAATGGTTCCGAATTTTGAAAATGGTTCCGAAATTCCAAAAAATGGTTCCGATTTTGAAAATGGTTCCGATTTTGAACATGGTTCCGATTTTGAAAAATGGTTCCGATTTTGAAAATGTTTCGAATTTGAAATGGTTTCGAATTTGAAAATGGTTCACATTTTGAAAAATGGTTCCGAATTTGAAAAATGGTTCCATTTTTCCGAATATTGAAAATGGTTCACATTTTGAAAACTGGTTCCGAATTTCCAAAAAATGGTTCCGATTTTGAAATGGTTCCGAATTTGAAAATGGTTCACATTTTGAAAAATGGTTCCTAATTTGATATTTGTTCAAATTTTGAAAAATGGTTCTGGATTTGAAAATGGTTCTGAATTTGAAAATGGTTCCGAACTTGAAAAATGTTTTTGATTATGGAAAATGGCTCCAAATTTGAAAATGGGTCCGAATTTGAAAAATGGTTCCGAATTTGAAAATGATTCGGATTCGAAAAATGGTTCCGATTTTCGAAAATGGTTCCAAATTTTAAAATGGTTCCGATTTTGAAAATGGATCCAATTTGAAAATGGTTCCAAATTTGAAAATGGTTCATTTTTTAAATTGGTTCAGATTTTGTAGTTAAAAATGGTTCCAAAAAAATAATGAAGGAAAAGTAAAAGTAAAATAAATAAAACATCCAAAAACAAACAAAAAGATAAAGAAAAAGAAAATAATAAACGGATAACAAAAGAAGAAACGAAAAAGAAATGATAGAACGGAAAACAAAAAAGAAATAATAGAACGGAAAACAAAAAAGAAACGAAAAAGAAATAATAGAACGTAAAACAAAAAACGAAACGAAAAAAGTAACGAAATGAAATAATAGAAGGGAGGATAAATAGGTATTAACATAAGTTCGCGCAGTGGAGCGGTGGTTGTGCACTCGGTCTGCATTCGCGACTTCCCTAGTTCGAATCATAGCTTTGTCCCTTTTTACGCTACGCTGCGAGCGAGTTGGGCCGCGGCCCAGCCGGACAGCCTCTGCGGGCGATGCAGTGCTACGCATCGCAAAAGGCGATATATAGTGTTTGCGGTCGAAAATCGCGAGGGTCTGTCGGACGAGGTCGAGCCCGGGCAGCCGGGCTGAAGTCCGCCCCTGTGCGCGGCACGTAGCATTATGTTGCATTGTTGCGCATACTTCCGCGCTCTTATGCGCGGGGACGGTCCTCGTAGTCAATCCCTCTTTAATTTGAGACACACATAAATTTTCTTTATGCTTTCGTGCCTACTCCCTCTGTTTTTTAATATAATATATTTTAGCTAGCTCATATGTTGGGTAGGTGCACACCCAAATAAGTGTACATACACATTAAAACATGTCTATATACATGTTAACACATGTGAATGTGGACAAAATCTAAAACATCTTATATTTATAAACGGAGGGAGTAGTAGATTATAAATTAATTTTCCATAACAAATTTAGTTCCGCAAGTGTAATTTGACTCTTGACGGGCTTGCTCAGTTGCTCTCGCGTTACCATATTGGCTGTCGCGTTCTTTTTGTCCAAGCATGGACATAAGACGTGTGTTTGCGTGTGTTCGTGTGCTCACAACATCCAATGCCACTGCGATCGTTTTTGGTTAATTAGGGTTCAGTGGCTAGGTCGTGCCATGTCAAGACGACTACCCTGTATCAAACACTTTAATTATGCCACCTATGTTTGCTCCTCAAGTACGCTAAGAGCAAGTATATTAAGGACATGCAAGCAGACTATAACGATTTAACATACTTTTACACAAAGCGGGATATAAGTTAGTAGCCAGCTGCAGCAGGCGATTCTAAACACCTTGTGAGAGTACACAATGGGCCATTTATTAATAAAATAATATTTGTATATAGCTAACTACTCCCTCCGTTTTTTTAATATTAGATGTTTTAGCATTTATCCACATGCACATGTATGTATATGTATTTAGACACATTTCATATGCATGTCGACAACATGTATAACATCTAAAACATCTTATATTGAAAAACAGAGGGAGTATTATACATATGATATGACATATAATCAGCAACCGGTTATATCATTAACCTTGATGTAAAGCATTACGAGAACAGAATAAATTTCTCACATGCACACTGAGTCAGAAAGTGAATCTGATAGTTACTGCTACATATATATAGTACTGCTAATTATTACCTCACCGAATTTGCACATTGAGACTACTTATAGTGGGGAGTATCATACACTAGTATCATGGATATGATACTAGTCTATGTTACTACCTATAGTGGGTAATAACATATGTGTGATATCATATAATAATGCATTTATTAGCCTATAGACTCATCTTGTCTCGAAATCCGTTATGTTACGGTATCTACCCTATGATACCACCACCGTCTCTCTCTTATTTAATTACATGCCACATCATCATTTGTGCTTATGTGGCACTTATGTTACTAACTATGTTACTCCCATTATGGGTAGTCTGACACGATGCGTGGGTGGTGTTTGGTAACCGTATAGTTTGTTGGGAAGGTTCCGCCTTTGATTGGAGCTAAAGAGGGATAAGTGCAGAGTTGTCTTGCACGGCTGGGTGTTCTCGACCCCGAATAAGACTAGGCAAATCAAATCAATCATGAATTCAGTTGGTCTTACTTGGACGACTGGAGATACTTAGTACTAGTATTATCGGCGCAGAGCTGGAAACATATGAGACCTTTTTTTAAGAGCAAGACATTGCATTCAAATTAAGTACTCCCTCCGTATCAAAATATAAGATTTTCTAGTCTTTTCCTGCACACATGTATCTAGACATGTTTTAGTGCAAGGTTTACATGAATCTTACATTGCCCTTACTCCTGAAGATAAACAACGAACAACTAAAGAATTGGACGTCATTTTCAGAGCCAATTTTGTTTGATGGTGTGCTTTCACATAGTTTTTTTTAAACGGAATGCTTTCACATAGTTGCTTGTATGGATGTGTGTTATTTTGCTTCGTTGGAAGGAAGGGCATGATTGATTTTCTGTTAGCAAAGGCCTGAAACACATAGGACGTTAGATCATTGGAAAAGATTATACTCGGCCGATCGATGGCACGGACCAATCGGTTGCCCCCATTGGATGCCCCGTTCCTCTTCATTCTACTCTGCCCTTCCTCCTCCTCCAGCATGCCCTTACTCCTCCTTCTCCGTCGTGGGTCCTCCTCCACCGCCCTCATGCATTGCCTCTCCTCCTCCACCAAGGTGGATGACCATAACCATGGATGAGTTCATGGTTCAAATTTGAAGTTTATGTCGATGTCGAGCTCGAGATGATGGAGTTCCAAGGGGAATGGGTTTAGGGGCGCTCGATCTAACTCCAGTACAGCTCTAACGAGTCGGTTCGTCAACGACGAGCCCCATCCAGCGAGGGCGGTGCTCTAGCACAAGGTTAGTTCTTCGTGAAATATTGGATGTTGGGTGGGTGCTCTTTGGATGCTTCGGACTCGTTAGTGTTTTGCTACAAACACACGAGCGAGATGCTGCAACGATTCTAGACAATTGTTACAAGTAAGTCTTTTCGTGGATTTTTGATGATGCATGTGTGCTTTCAAACTTCAAAATGATATAAACTTGTATTGTTTTGCTGCGAACGCACAAGCCCGATGACTTTTGGGTGTTGCTAGAAATGTTGTTTTAACGTTGCAAATGTTTTGGTGCTACAAATGTTGCCTCCCATTATGTATAAGTTTTGTACTTTTTCTCATGGATTTTGCTAGGAATACGGTTTTTCTCCAACCGGTGAAGTTTTTTGCTGCATATCCATTTTTTTTGCTGCATTAATATTTTCGAAATGGTGCAACTTTACTTGCAGGGTTTTGACATCTTTCCTAACAATAATGTTTTGCGATAGTATAAAAATGTTGCTATGCAGGTGAGGGATGTACTGCGACGGACGGATGACCCAGATCTTGCAGATTTGCAGAAACGGCAGTTCATTAATCGGTGTATTAGCTGGTTCCTGCTGGTGGCTGCTGTAGGTCGTTGGATCGATGTGTGACATGCACAGACCGACCTGGGCTTAGAGAAGACCATTTGCGGCCAAATAAAGCTTGCGGCGATCAAGCACTACATCAAAAGTTCAGTTTTCATAGCTGAGATACTGAAACTAGTGAACATTCTGCTAACTAAATTTCAACTGGAAGAGTTTGACCAAAATTGGAGCTACCACCATTGGAGCAACAACTTGCACCATCTTGCATACAGATTCATATTTTTGCATACGGATTCATATTCAGATTCATGATGGAAACTGAAGTATGCAGAACTGGCTTAAACCAAGGTTTATAGATGATTGATCGCGCTTGCTGCGCGATATGTGAAACAGGCATGAGAGACTGACTCAACTCAATCAACACTTGATATGATGCACAAACTGAGCAAAAACATAAATCAGAAAGATCTTTGCAATTGCGAGACGTGTGATAAACTGCGAAGTTGTAGACAGCAGATTATGACCTATTTGTCTCTCCGGACACGGCGACATTTGATTAGATTTTTTTTTTTTTAGATAAAGGACATTTGATTAGATATTTTCATCACGCGTATGACAGACGTTCTAATAAGAAATTTTAAAACCTCAAGGTAAGCTGGTGCTGTTAGTCAGGTCCAGTTGCATTTTCTTAACATAACCTGGCTCACACGGTGGCGCAGAAGATCCGATCCTTTGCCGGCCCAAAATGGCGCGCACTGCTCGCCTCGCCTAGCCTCGCCTCGCTGTATAACAACACCTTGCTGCCAACAACAGGCACCAAACCGATCGATTAACCAATCCAATTGAAACTGAACCAATTCCATCCCACATCTCCACTCCAAATCCCAAGAACCCTCGCGTACGTACGCCATGAGCGACGCCCCCGCCGCCGCCGACGTGGAGAAGGCCGGCGTGCCGGCTGGAGGGGCCGACGGCGGCGCCTCGTCCGGAGGAGGCGCGGTGGGCGCCATCGTCGGGCGCTGGCGGCGGCAGGACCTCCTGGACAAGTCCGGGTCGGCGCTGCGGGCGGCGGCGTGGGCCTTCTCCCTGCTGGCCTTCCTCATCATGGCCGCCAATGAGCACGGCGACTGGAAGCAGTTCGACCACTACGAGGAGTACAGGTGCGTGCGCCTCCCGCCGGTCATTTCCCTTGCCGTGCACGGAGTTCTTCACCCGATCGACAGTTGCGGTGGTTGCGTGGCGTGTGAGCGTAATAATGATTAACCAACTAACGTTTGGTGACTTTCAGGTACATCGTCGCCGTCGGGCTCCTGGCGTTCATCTACACCACGCTGCAGCTGGTGCGGCATGGCGTCCGGCTCAGCGGCGGCCAGGACCTCCAGGGAAAGGTCGGCCTGTTCGTCGACTTCGCCGGAGACCAGGTGAGCAAAGCAACCAGCAACGTCCTCTTGGCGTTCTCGCATATATGTCTGCTCTCAATTCCACCTCAGCAACTCTTGTTGTCGTTGCCCCGGTGGCATTTGTCTGGCTCGGACAAGTGTCAACATGAATTAACCCGCTGTCTCGAAAGATTACAAGATAAGCATAATTACGTGCATGATAGGGAAAGCAAACGATTCCGGTGGCTAGGGAATTTTAGTTTTTAGAAAGAAAAAAATCCTTAGAAGAGTATATTGCTTACGGAGGGTTAATTAAGTTGTGGTTTTGTGAATGAAAAGACTGACGCGTAGCTCGTTGTTAGGACAACTGTTACAGCTTACATGTGTGCTGGTGGAAACCCTATTTACATTATTGCGCAAGCTGTTATGTGCTGGAATTTTAATCCATTTCTGAAGCTAATTAGCTGTACGTAGTCGCACAAGACATTATACAGTACTTCCACACGGCAGTCCCACTTCATACCTTATATATCTATGGATCAGAAGAAATACCACCGGAAGTCAACACGCATTTTGTTGCCTTGTTGGAACCTGGAACTAATGATAGGTCGGCACACATGTCGTTAGATCATAAAAAGATCATAGAGTTCCTAATTTTTCTATGAAATTTCCTTACCCTTTAAATAAAAACCACACACAATCTAATTATCTGAAGAATTCTTAACATTGTCTCCACGATTCTCTTGCAGGTGACGGCGTACCTCCTGATGTCCGCGCTGTCCGCGGCGATCCCGCTCACGAACCGCATGCGCGAGGGCGCGGACAACGTTTTCACCGACTCGTCCGCTGCATCCATCAGCATGGCCTTCTTCGCCTTCGTCTGCCTCGCGCTCTCCGCTCTCGTCTCGGGTTTCAAGCTCTCCAAGCAGACCTACATATGAGCTACATCCCGGGTCTGCTTCCTCTGTGTACAGCGAGAGCTAGCAGCCAGCTATCACTCTCGACACTCGATATAGTGTATTTGTTTCTTTCTCCCTGATATGGTATGCGTATAACTTGGTTCAATTTCTTCTGTGCTCCCGATTGGGCGGTTGCGTGATTACAGGAATCAGTAGTTGCTTCTTTTGCGTGCGTGTGATTTAGTGTTCGTGTATATTGTGATCCCAAAGTATGTATGTAATTATGTTTTCATGACGGTTGGGAGTGTGTGTCTAATTGATTCTTGCTTCGGCTTTTCTGATGAAATCTTCCGAGTTTGGAAGTTTTGATTGCAGCTAACACACATAAATGACATATACTGGTTCATAAGACAATCTTATCTTACTCCTGCCATTTTTCAGCTGGCGCATACTTTTTTTAGGTTGAAGTTTGACCAACAAAATATGTTATATGTCACAAAAATTATATCATTGGATCTGTATTCAGATAAAGTTTTTAATGATATAATTGTTATGACAAGTGACACATGTTTTACTGGTCGCTCGAAACTAAAACACAACGCCACGTGCATTGGGACGGACCGACCGAGGGAGTGTATCGAAGACAAAAAATAGGTTATATCTTAGTGTTGTTTTCAGCGGTTAATATTTGCATGCTCTTAAAATGGATGCATATAAATTATGTAACTAAGATAGGACAATTTTCTTACTAAGGAATTGTATCTCTTCGCTAGGAGAAAACAAACCTCTTCTTCTCATTTTTTTTTCAACTCATCCTACATGGAATTTTGTAAGATACGACATTGAACATCCTTAAAACCCAGGGTGCAATATTGAGTCAATATTACACCATGGAAAGCACGAGTTAATATTACACCATGGATTGTTGTTGCCAAGCTTGAGTAACCATATATAACCTCCATGAGAGAGATGAGGTATGGGAGAAGATGTGATAAAAAATAAAGGTGATAGGTATATTTTGTTATGGTTTTTTTTATTTTTAAAGTTTTGTAGTGGCATTTCTCAAAAAAAAAAAAATCAAGGAACAACAGTTTGTTTTTATTTTATTTGCAAAGCCTGCGTACAAACAAGATTGTACCACATACACCGATGAAGTACAAGAAGAAAGCTCAGAGTACATACGCAGGGGAAGAGGAACCAGAACAAGCTACAGCAGCTTCACCGGTGACGAAGACGAAAACCACCGACCTCCATCTTGCCACGGCCCGAAGGCACCTCCTTCCTTGAAGATCGCCGCAGAGCCCGTCCGCCGCGCAGCGACGGAAACTTGTACCGATAAACGAACACGGCGAGCGCTCTCCCACTCCAGCAACTCCACCTTGCCGCAGCCGCCTTCGTCTTCAACGCCGGCAAAGACCACGAAGCTCTCCCAGCCCCGATTTCCAGCCGCCAGATCCGCCGCCAGCACGGATCCGACGGAACGCCGACAGACTCGAGCACCACGCCGGGCCTCGAGCCGCCGCAAGTCGAGCGCGATGACGACGAGCTCCAGGAGCCCCTCCGCCGGAGAAGATCGCCTCAACACCATAACACCGCCGCCAGCAGCACCTCCTCCAAAGCAACGCCGGCGAGGCCCCCACCCTATCCTACCATATATACAAGCCGGAGCCGGGGATCCCTCACCCTCCCGCCGCCGAGGCGGCCGGCGGAGGAGAGGAATCCCGCGGCTCAGCGGCGAGCACGCGGTGGATCGGCCGAGATCGCCCAAAAAACGCCGGTCGCCTCTCTGCAACAGTGACGGGAGAGGAGAGGATAAGGTCGGCACCGAGTAACAACAGCAGTTTGTTTTTGAAATGGCATATCTCAGAATCGTGTAAATTACCGTGGCATATATCCAATATATATATTTTCATTAATATACTTTTTTAGAACATTCTTTGATTATCCAATATACCCTTTTTGTTCGAATCGTCCAGCATATTCATTTTTTTGAGACAAATCATCCAGCATATTCATTTTTTTGAGACAAATCATCCAGCATATCCAACAGCGCACTTTATATGTGTAGCGGCTAATGGGCCGAGACGGCGCGATCGTTCCCGGGCTCGCGGCCCAACGAATACCCACCCGGTCGTCTTCAACCTTCCCCCTCGCGTGTTGCTGGACAGAGACTAGCAGTAGCCAATCGCCGTCGCGGAGACAAGAGGGTATGGAGGCGCCGCCGGAGCGGGAGAGGGAGGGCAGGGGGGACGACTGGAGCGACGGCGGCGTGGCTCTGGGCTTCCGGGTGAAGGCGTGCTCCCGCGAGTCGGCGGGGCAGAAGGCGGCCAACGTGCTGGAGCCTGACCTCCGCTCCCACTGGTCCACCGCCACCAACACCAAGGAGTGGATCCTCCTCGAGCTCAGCGAGCCGTGCCTCCTCTCCCACGTCCGCATCTACAACAAGTCCGTCCTCGAATGGGAGGTCACCGCCGGGCTGCGCTACAAGCCCGAGGCCTTCGTCAAGGTCCGCCCGCGCGGCGAAGCTCCCAAGCGCGACATGGTGTACCCGGGAAACCTCACCCCTTGCCGCTACGTCCGCATCTCTTGTCTGCGTGGCAGCCCCATTGCCATCTACTTCATCCAGCTCACTGGAATCCCTGTGCCTGGCCTGGAACCTGAATTCCAGCCACTTGTCAACTACCTGTCACCGCTAATCTCTTTCTCGCAGAAACAGTCTCATTCTTCCCACAATATGCATCTCCAGGTACATGACTTCTCTTGCTTTGCTTCTTGTTTGTGTCTTGCTATCATAATATGTCCATCCTAATTAGTCATTTCTGATGCAAACTGAATCTATTAGTTACTCAAAGACATTGCAAGCATGCTACCACCGTTTCTGCCCCAGATTGAGGTATATTTTGTCATGCTCCTGGCCTAGCTAGTAATTTGCTGCTTCCCCCATGCGTGCATATTGTCCCTGTTAACCGGCTCCGGGCTGCTTCTTCACACTGCAGGCTGACCTTAATAGCATCGCAGACACCCCAGAGAGCAGTGTTCGGTTTTTGGCTCTGCTTGCTGGCCCGTTTTACCCAATCCTTCAGCTTATAAACGAAAGGTGCGGTCCATTTCTCATACATGCTTACTTGCCTGTCTTCATATATAGTTTTCATACATTATGTGCATGGGCGCTGCTGTGCACGCACACCTTGTGCGAGCAGCGTCATCTGATTGACTCGGTGCCCTGAATTTTCAGGGATGCTACAAAAACGTCGATATGCTCTGCTGATTCAGATACCCTAAAGACTAGCCTGGCTTCTGCTCCAACCATTTCCTCAAACTTCGAGGCATATAATTTTTCTTTCTGCACATTTCTGTCCATTATTTTCTCTAGTTGTTGCTATGTGCTATCGTTGTGTGCTACATCAAGAACTATGAGTATATGCTGAAATGGTGCTGCACTTGCACGCAGTCATACATACCTTCTCAGTTGTCTAGAATGTTTATAGCAATAAATACTTTAACTGCTGCACATCTGTTTCTGAATGAACTTCAAGCATTCATAGTGCTGAGTGCTGACTAACTGTACACACACCTAGCCCCCTCCAAGTTCTGAAAATACCACATTAGGCATATCCACCCTAGATTGGAGCTAACCTTGACTAATAGGAACTAAGAAATATTTGCAGGATCCATTTTCATGTTTCTTTGACGTTAGTTGAGATATATGTTTTTTATGCTTGCATTCTGGCAACTGCTCACATGAGATACAAGTACGACTATCCTGTAGGCAACCTGACTAGTTCAAGTCACAAAATGGCTGTTGAAGTTCTATAGGAGCGTATAAGTTAGGTTGCTATTATCTGGGATCTTCCATTAATTTGTGTCCTGACATTAAGCAAACTTCTCATTGGTCATGCCGGGGTCATGAAATGCGGAGTACTGGCATGTAGTCAGTTTCTTGGTTGCTTGCAGAAGCACAAAAACAGGAACATTTCTCTCTGCGTGACTGGTTTATGACCAGAACTGCTGAACAGCCAGCCTATGTTTTCCATATGTGGCCATTTTATGTTTACAAAAAGGAACTGATTGTATCTGATTTCCTGATGGTTTGAAATATTTAAAATGTAAGATATGCTTGAATGTTCTACTTTGGAGAATGTGGTCCTATTTAGGCTGGCAAGCTACCATTTAACATCAGGATCTGTGTATCTGTGATTCTGTGGTCCTAGTCTCTGTGCTCTGTCACTCAGCTTTAACACAAGGACCTATTTCCTGGTAAACCTTCTAATGAAAACTACCATAATAGAAGGCTGATTGCTGTGCGGCAATTGATATGGAGTTCGATAGTTTGAAATTTCCAAAAGTGACAACTTATTTTAGCGTTCCAACCTATTACTAAACTACTTTTCATAAGTTATATTTTACAAAAATATTTTTCAATTATTATATATGATATTACCTCTTTCTTTTATTCACGGAGAGCATCTCTGTGCCATTCAAAGGAAATCGCCACTAAAACCAATAAGGGAACTTGAGGTGTTCATCTCTTTGTTTTATTCAATGGGCAGCATCTCTGTGCCATTCAAAGTAAATTGCGATGGTTTATCACTAGTAAATGATTATTAGTATCCACATTTTGTTAGGATGTATTTTTCTTGTGGAGTATAGAAACATACTAGTATTTATTAATGACGGTTTTAATGTTCTCAATTCTTTATTTTCGTACAGGCACAACCTAGGAGATCACGGAGTCCATCTTCTGTTCAGCTTGCTTCATGTATGCTTGCATTTCGATCTGAAACAGCTGTACTACTCTTAAGGAAAGCACACAGAGATAAAACCCTTGGAATTGTTTGCCACCGAGTATGTTCTTTGGCCATATCTTTTTGTCTTCTTTGGTGATGTACTTTCTCCTATTGGAGGATTTTCTGAGCATTTGCTTCTTGAACTAAGGCATCAAGGGTGCTGCAAAAACTTTTGGAGCCCGAGCCGTTTTTGACGAGCCAATACCTAATGGTGGCATGCTTCTGAGTCAAGTCTCTGATGAAATTCCTAAAAGTGATGCTTCCAGCCTTGTACTCGTACAAACTACTCAAGTTTGTTTGGAGAAGAATTTACTTTATCGGAAAATCACTTCGATGGCTCTTTTCTGAATATTTTGGATATTTCTGCTGTTGAAGAAGGCATTCTTCATGTACTCTATGCAGCTGCATCACAGGTATCTTTGTCATATTGTTTCATCCTTATATCTTTCAAGCTCAATGTATGCAGCCTCTATTTTATTCTAAAATGCTATTTTTTTCTTGATTGTACTTGTAGCCTGAGCTAGGTTGCAAGCTTGCTGAAATTGCTTCAGACATCTGGTCTGTCTTACCACTTGTTCAAGCTCTTCTTCCAGGTATTGATTGGGAGATGACCTTATAATGATGCTTTCTTAGATGCTTTTACTACTACTCTTATAGTCTTATATTAAAATGAGCGGAAATATGAATGAACAAGAACTTTGGCTACCAAATAACCCACACCTTCCCACATGCACAATCATATGCTATTCCACACTAAAATATGCAAGGTCAACATGGCTAGTGGCTAGTAAACTCAGTGTGATACCCGTGTCTTGTGGCTAGAGACTATGGGTTTAGTCCAATCAAATGTTAGTCTGTCCGCATTTTCCAGGATTTTATCCTATGAACTCTTGGTTACTGAGGCCCCGAGGCTTAAATGTAATCGTGATAACCAACTGCACCCCTTCTAAATAAAGAAGAAAACAATGGAGAGGTCTACCTGCAAGGCATCAGTATACGACACGCATGCGGTTGTGGAATCTGATAATATGATGTTGCTCTTGTGTGTGTTTTGTAGCGCTTCGTCCTCCATTCAGTCCTGGCCCTGCCGAACAGATTGATGATTGTTTTAGCCAATGGAAGCATCCAGATGTTCATAGTGCTCTTTCCCTGGTACCTCGATTTATATGATTTGTTATCTTCATGCATTAGTGGCATCACTTGCCATTTCTCAATGACTTCGTGGCTGCAGATTGTGACAATGTCAGTATCAACATCAGTTTTTCATCCTCTTCTCAGAGGCTGTGCTGGTTATCTTTCATCGTGCCTGTCATCACATGTTTGTTCTGCAACCTGAACTCTGTGCTGTAGAAGTATTTATTTTCTTCAGAAAGTTGTTGAAACTTCTCTTATTTTCACTACTAGGCAAAAGCAGCATGTGTTTTGCTTGATTTGTGCAGGGGACCATTATCACCTTGGGTGCCCATGATCACAAGAAAGGTCTCTATCATTTTGTGCAAGTTATGATTTTCTATAATCTGTTCCTCTTTTATGACTATATACGCATGAAATAGGTAGATCTTGCAGTTGAACTTTTGGAGGATCTCATGGATGTTATCCAGGTATGTATGTGTGATGGAAACTTACTCCACAAGAGGAATGGTGGGAAACTAACATATCCTTTAATGCATATAATATTGCATATTTTGTATCATATCTATAGGGCCTAAAGTCTTGTACCTATACAAAACAAATAAACAAAGTAATGCTTCAGTTTAAGTTTATCTCCTTTTGGGTTACTACTTCTTGAAGCGATGCACTACTGTCTGGAGCTAGTGTGCCTTGATTTCCTGTATTCAAGATGAAATCCAGTTGTTCGAGCAGAGTTTATAGTGTGGCAGCCTCATGATTACTATGATACTTTACTTTGCACCAACCTAAATTGACATCAATGATTGGTTTTGTTAAATTGCTTAAAGTTCTCCATATCCATGCGATAATCAAACGATTTGATTTCTGTATGATGTTGGTCAGGGAGTTGGGCAATCTCTAGCCCGTTCTCGTGCAGCTTGAAGTATGTTGTATTGGCCATATCTGGAAATATGGATGATGTTCTCACAGAATACAGAGTAACCTCATCTTTCCTTCCTGATGTTTTTACAGTGATTGTTTTACTGCTTCCTGAACATGCATCCTGTACACTCACGTACTTTCAGGAAGTCAAGCATAAATTACTTTTCATTCTGGAGATGCTAGATCCTTTTATTGATCATGCCATAAGTGTCATGCAAGACACAATATCATTTGGTGGCGTCTCTGCTATGTATTTGGATAAACAGGAAAATTCTTGCAATATTGCCTTAAACATTATTCGCACAGCTGCAAAGAGTCCCGCTGTACTTCCATCTTTGGAACTTGAATGGCGGCGAGGTACTGTTGCCCCAAGGTCGGTAAGCATACTTGCAGGTGTAACATAAGTTTATGACTAACCTATGCTGATTGATGGGTACCAAATACTCTCTTAATTATGTTTTAAAAGTTACTCCCTCTAGTCACAACCCACACATTCATGTTCCTAGTTATATAGCAATAATGTATATTTGACTAATGCATAAATTTGACATTTGCACGGAACTTGTTTTGGTTTAAATGAACTGATGCCAAATTGCCCTTTAAACTCTGGAAATGGCTTAAAAGAGGTAATGAACCGAGTTGACACCCAAGTTGGCCAACTTTGCGTGTACATTCCCACCTACTCACCTCGTGGCGTCAATTGAATCATTTCTGAAAGTAAAGTGACTAATTTTCCCTTTCCAAAAATTGAGATGCCAAAATGAGCCATGTGTCAAAGTTGAGGACCAACTTGAGCATTAACATTATCTTTTCAAACATTTTGATTGGGCATGCGCAAATGTATAGAGTACATTCATCATTAGGCTTATTATTAGTTGCTTTATATGCTAGTAAATGCACTGAATTTAACTTCCACTCGCAGTATACTTCTTTCTATCTTGGATCCTCATATGCCACTCCCACCGGACGTTGACCTCTGCAAAAGTTCAATGCCTGAGGTTGATCAAGCAACTTTGGCTATTTCAACTCCAGCACCGCCTTCCTGCAACCCTGAAGATGTTGACGGTCGAGATGCATCTGAAACAACGTGAGGGTAGACAGTTTTGAACTGTGCAATTCCTTATTTGCTCCTGAAGAACTGAAGCAATCTGAGTTGACAAATAATTTGCGGGAAGGCCACGATAAAGTAACTAGCCATTTGGACCAGACCATTCCCGAGGGCAGAAAAAGCAATTTAAATTCACCGGCTGGCCTTTTTCAGTTGGATAATACTGTTGCTGCTGACTACGATGATGTCCGGGCTGATTATCTACTACTGCTGAACCACCAGGACTGCGAATTAAGAGCTCTAGAATTTCGCCGCTTAGCACTGAATCTGTGCATGCAGCAAGAACCAACGATTGATGGGCATAATGCCGGAATTGATGCTTTGCTATTAGCTGCAGAATGCTATGTTAACCCATTTTTTCTCATTGATTTACGGCTTAACTCAGAGCCTCTGGATCAAATTGAACGTACTCATTCAGAGTTGATGCAAGGGAATGCTTCCTTTGAGTTGAAAGGTTTGCATGTGAAAGATTTAGACCTAGTGGCAGTCAGCAGTTTGGAGAATAAGCGAGATAGAGCTGTCCTAGATTTACTCCTGCAAGCTGCAAGATTTGACTCAGAATACCAGGCAAAGATACCCGACGGGGAAGTTTATCCAAATGATGCTGAAGATAACAAGCAAGCTATAGAAATTTCACCAGAAGCTACATACCTCGTTGATGCTGTAACGTTGGTTAGAAAGAACCAAGCTCTGCTTTGTCAATTCATTATGAAGCAATTTCAAAGGAAGGGGCATTCGTCTAATGAAATTCTTCTTGATAGCTTGTTGTTCTTGTTGCACTCAGCAACTGACCTATTTTGTCCACCAGATATTGTGATTGATATCATATTGAATTCTGCTGAAAACCTCAACAGACAGCTGACATGTCTTTACAGTTCTGTTAATGCAGTGGATAAGAAATTGGATAAGGTAAAATTACATGGTCTACAAAGACGTTGGTCACTTCTCCAGAAGCTGGTTCTGGCTTCATCTGGTAGCGACAATACTAGAGAACTCGTGAGCATTAAAAAAGATGGTTTTCGTTTTAGAAGCTTAGTTCCTCCATCAGCATGGATGCATAAGATATCAGAATTCTCCAGATTTTCTAGCCCACTTCCTCGATTTCTTGGATGGATGGCAGTGTCACGTTATGCCAAGGAATATATAAACGACAGATTGTTTCTTGCTTCTGATTTCTCACAGCTTACGTCTTTGCTGTCAATTTTCACTGATGAGCTTTGTTTGATGGATGGAGTTGCAACTCAAAAGGTTAAGCTGGCTAACATTGAGCAACCTGATTGCAATAAATACTTGCTTCTTAAGCAGGAACCTACATTTTTAGATCAACCAAGCATGAACAAACTGTTTCAGATCTTACTTCCTGAACTACATTTCTTCTTTCCAAGTATGAGCAGACTGTTTCACACGTTTGGAGAGAGCATTTTGGAAGCAGTTGGGTTACAGTTAAAATGTCTCCCCAAAAGCGCAGTACAAGATGTTCTTTGTTGGTTTTCTGAGATGTGCTTGTGGCCTTACCTTGAAAGCATTAAGGAGCATCTTGTACATGCAAATGGAGTTACTTGGTTGAGAGGAAATATTGCTGCTAATGCTAAGGCTGTTGTTTTCTACCTACTCGAGTCAGTAGTTGCTGAGCACTTGGAGGCTATTGTTCCTGAAATGCCAAGGGTAGTGCACATTCTTGTGTCACTTTGTAGAGCTTCTTATACTGATATAGCCTTCCTTGACTCTGTACTGTGTCTGATGAAGCCACTGATGTCCTACTTCTTAAGGAAGGGAACTGGTGATGAAAAGGTGATGGTTCATATAACTGACTGCAGCGATTTTGAGTTGATCTGTTTGAAGAATTGTTTGAAATTATCCGGTGTTGTAGACATTCAGAGGATGCAACTGACGATAAGATTCAGGTTCCGTTGCTGATCTTCATTCTGGGGTCTCTGTTTCCTGATCTGTCCTTTAAGAGGAGGATTGAGATATTGGGCTCCTTGTTAGTATGGGTAGACCGTATCAGTTCCGACCCACCATCACTTCTGTTTAGTTATCTTCAAGGCTTCCATACACTTATTGATGGTTGTGTAACTATACTAGTTCAGAATATTGAATTACTTGGTATCAGCATCCTTTCTGTGAGAAACCAGTCCAGAGAGTCTGCAAACTCCTTAAGTGGGGATACCATGATGCAACTTGAGAAGAATGTGCAAGATAGTGCGGAGCAGGTGGTGGTGAAGTCCGCAGACAATTCAGAAAAGTCTGGTCTTGACTTTCCACCTGCTGGTTGTATCATAGAATTTTGTGATGCCCTGGAGAAGGTCATTTCACACCTTACTCCATCCATCGAAGGTAGCTGGAAATGGAGCCACCAGTTGGCCTCTAGGCTGTCTTTATCAATCGCAAATGTTTGCTGTATGCAAAATGCCTAAGATCTGTTACTCAAGGAAACACAATTTCTATTAGCACCAGACAAGAGGTGGAGCCTGCACAAAAACACTGGGAGAGTGCTCTTGAAGGTCTTGCTGAAATCATTGTAGGAAATCAGGAAAAACAGTTCTGGCAGATGGCATCCACTATGCTTGACTATATGATCAAACTGCCCAATGTTCTTGCTTGGAGTACTGTTCTTAGTGCCACATGTTCTGCAGTCGACACTTTTGCTCTCATGCACCAAGGATATCTTGGAGACTACAGACAGAGAAGTGGTTATCGTTATTGGTTTCGGATGGAATTGAAGACTTCAAGAATAGTGAAACCTCATTGATTAATCTCTTCTGTACAATGTTGAGTCACGCTGAACCCGAACAACGCTCTGTTGCATTGCAGCAACTTGGGAGGATTATTAACTTGGCGAGTACTGCTGAAGTTAATTTGCAATATCCTTCTTATAATCAACATATGCTTGCATCTGGTTCAACGGTGACATCCCATTTGGTTACTCATACATGGAACATGATATCAGCATTGGCTCTCTATGACTCTTCAATGCTTTTAAGGAAGCATGCGATGGCTTTGCTTATTGAATATGTTCCATTTGTTGATAGAGATCATCTGCGGTCATTTCTTGCATCAAGTAACAGCATCTGAATGGTGTGGGGCAGCTTTCCTATGTAATAGAAGAGAGCTATTTGACACGAATGTCCTTGCTGTTGCTTTCAAAGGCATGCGTTTATTCTTCTTCTGAAGATATTGCTTTAATACCTGAATGTGTTTGGAGGAAATTGGAAAACATGCAAACATCAGTAACTGGTAAATTAATGCTTCTCAATTACCCACATTTCTGTTGTTCAACCTTAACAGTTGAGTATTCATACACTGTGTTTACTTTTCTGATGTCTTATTAGGAGGTTTTGGTGACATGGAGAAAGATCTCTGCCGAGCTCTATGTCAGCTAAGAAATGAATCTGATGCTAAAACAGTCTCTCCCTCACTCCCTCCCTCACCTCCCCCTCTCTCTCGTTCTTGGGATGGAAGTTTTTTTTTCTATCCTAGGGCCATGGCTAACGAACTTCCTATATTATATTCTGCACGTTTTGAATACCGAGTAATGACTCTGCGTCTCTTCCTTTAGGTTGTAAAGAACTTCTCGCAGGATCTACTACAAAACCAGTCAACATTGATTATAAGGGCATCCGTGAATCAATTCTTCAGGTCTTGATCTTTCGTTCATTTTCAAATGCCTTTGCATCTATACTCTGTTTTTCTTTGTTGCTTAAGTCCATGCTATCAATCATCGTTTCAGTTCTAAACTCAAACATAGTTCGCATTTATGATGACTGATGAGTGTGCTTGCACATTTTTACTTAACAACACAAGCGGTTAATACTTCTTCAAATAGCAAACTTCTAGTCATGGTTAGACCGTTAGAGCAAATTCTTGATTTTGCCAATACTATGCACTAACAACAGTTACAGTTAGTTTTTGAATGTTTTGGAATTTCTGTTCATATTCCAACAAACCAAAATGCTTGCAAGAAAGACTGCAAGTGGCAGCACTGGCATGCTTATATCTATGTTCAAATGTATATTCTCTTTATACTAAAATTTTCTGTAGCCATATCACCATATGGTAATTTCATGCACCTGTCAGTGCTGGTAACCGCTCTTGTGAATCCTTTTCGATAGGTTTTGTCCTCTTTGAGCTCTGTTGAGTCATACTTCGAGTTCTTCTCAATCAGATCTGATCAGGAATATCAGGTTAGAGATGCAAGGGTTTCTGGCCACCATGTTTTCAATATCTTATTCTGACACTTAATTAATTACAACACCAAGGAACTTGAAGAAGCTGAGATTGAATTGGAGCTTATTGAAAGGGAGAAAGCAGTTCCGAAATTTGTCGGACATCCCCAGGATATTGTGGTTCCATACATCTCATCCAGTAAGATCCATGACTATTAAGGACTATTATCAGTAATATTGTTTCTTTGATGCGCAGTAATGAAATTACATTTGCAGATTATAAAGATGGTAGTGAAGTTAATAAACGGCTCCAGCAGACCCGTGCAGATATACGGACCCTGTAAGTTGATATATCACATTTTACACCTGGTTCTTTCAAATGCACTTCATTCCTTTAGCTCTTGGCAGTTACTTCCTCCGGTCACAAAACTCTCAATTACTGTGGGAAGTGTGTGGGCGCAGGTGCAGTTTTTGATCTATTACAATGCTATATTTTTTAATATTTGAATTTGTCCCGTGAAGATTAGACATTACTCATCATGGTAAGTACAGTAATGTTATACTCTTATCTGGCCTCCTAACAAAACATAGACCATTAAATGACATGTAATAACTAATAAGAAGTACTAAAGTTTAAATCATATATGTTTTCTGGAGGTTTAAAGTGATAAGTTTGAACATGAAGCTTCATAGAAAGCTTTGTTATCCATTGATAGTATCATTTTCTTGCTCCAGTTTATTTTGAAGTGTTGAAACTTACCGTTAGCATTACTTGTATTCATCCAATATGTATAAACTTGTCAGGGAACGGTCCAGGCTCAGAGAGGAAATTATAGCACGCCGACAGAAGAAGTTGCTTATCAGACGTACTCGTGAAAAGTACTTGGAAGAGACAAGTTCTAGGGAAATGGAGCTTATGCTAGCGCTTGATAGGTTTGGAGCTGCTACCTTTCTGTTTGATAGGTAAACAACGACATGAGTGATTATTCCTATGTTCTTGTTGTATGATCTTTTCAGGGAAAGAACTCTTGAGATGGAGCGTGACATTGAAAGGCAGCGGCAGCTGGATCTTGAGCGTGTAAAGTCTAGGGAACTTCAACATAACCTCGAGATGGAAAGAGAGAAACAAACTCAGGTACATTTGGCAAGCTTACTTGTTCACACTGAAATTGCTTTTTGGTGTTCTAACAGACGTTTACCATAAATCCATGATGCACCAAGCCAAAAAGAATAACTGTAGCACCAAAAGGGAAAACCAATTCACATAGACTTATGTGGATTTTTCGTGTTGCATCATATGCTGATTGACTTTTGCAGAGAGAGCTTCAACGAGAGTTGGAGCAAGTTGAGCTGGGGCGTTCATCAAGGCGGGAGTTCTCGGCCAACCCCAACAGGTGTAGTTTTTATTGCTTTTTTACCCATTCTTCGTTTGACTTGCAACATTTGTGTGATTGGTATCCTTGCTGTTTGCAACATTGAGCAGTCGGTCCAGGGAGAGATACCGTGAAAGAGATAATGGCAGAAGTCCACAGCAGGATGGAAGCCGCAGCCAAGGCCACGAGGGTCAACCAACCGTCGTGGCGGGTGCATCAAGACCATCGTTTCCAGGCCCAACGATACTTCAATCTCGGGACCGTGGCAGTGATGGTTATGAGGAGAATGCAGACGGAAGTAGGGATTCTGGTGGCGATACTAGCAGCATGGGGGATCCGGAATTCGACGGGCCAGGGTCAGGCACGAGGCTTGGGACACGATCTGGCAGCAGCAAGTCATCAAGGCAGGTTGTAGAGAGGAGAGAGCGAGACGGTAGGCGGGAAGGTAAATGGGAGCGGAAGCAGTAATAAAAACTAGGAAAACCCGGACAACTTAAAAGGTGGGCCGAAGAAGATGGTAGCCATGGAGGCAAGCATCAAGAAGGGTACTTGTGTTCGTCGGTAGTCCTCTGGTAAGGGTGAATTATGTAACCAAATAGAGCATGCTGTGCATATTGCAAATCTTGCATCTTATCGTGCAGAATGTCAGAGATGTGCTTGTAAATTTGCCTGGAACATGCCATCGGCCTGTATCATCAGTGTACAAGGTGGCAATGCGAAAATAGAGATTGGGTTGAGGCAGCACATAGATAGCACTACACCAGACTGACAGCAACACACAACTAACTCGTCGCTATTCTGGGGAAAGGAATGAACACGTCACCATCATTTCGTACTCCATAAATGTTTTGAATAAATAATATGTGTAGCCATCCAGCCTGATTACAACCACAGTACCAACCACTAGCTATATAAAGACATGATATAGTATTTGGAGTAACTTACATTTGCCTCACCAAAGTTTACCTCACCCTGATTGTTCCCAAAGAAAAAGAATTGATGTGTAATTAACAGCTGCTAACTATTGGATCCTCCTATATGAATATGGACTATATATTTTTTTCATCGTTTAATTTATTTTGATGACTATGAACCCCCTTGTTGTAGTATCATTGACCTCATTCCATGTCTGATTATGAAGCGGAGCCTTTGCCTTCCCCTGGGATCATGATTCAGTTCATTGTCACTGAGACGGCCGAGTTGCATATACTATGATGCACTCTTTGCTGACCATAGCTTCTTCTGGCAGATGAGGAGCTTTTCTTTCTCATTCTCCTTGTTCTCGGTGTCATGAATGTCGCAGGTCCATCTCATCCCCTTGGCGATGGTGGCTACGGAGTCGAGGAAGTAGGGATTGTCCCGGATGATGGCGTAGCCGCTCGGACGAAGGATACGGTCCATCTCAAGAAGCACAAACTTCTTCTCACATCTGCAGTAATGACAATTGTTAATTAGCAAGCACTAGTTTGAAGAATTTCATTTGCCATCAAGATTTAGCAGCGGATTGATTACCTGTGTGATTCTGCAGTAAACAGACCATCGCATGCAGCAGATCATACGTCCGTGGGTATGTAGAGAAGGCCTCACACCTGCAAATTAAATTAAATTAAATTAAATCTGTGTGTTCAGTTTTAGCAGATTAATACTAAGTACCAATTTCAATGTAGAAGAAACAGAGCAACGATGGAAACTTACCAGTCGTGGTTGGTGCCAATGAGTCCTCTGTCGTAGACGACGCCGAGAGAATTGGGTCCGTAGGAGGAGACGACGTTCATGACCCAGACGGGGTCCTTGACGATGCTCGCCGCGAACCCTCCGTAGACGGTGTTCATGTCCATGACGTTCCTCACCTTGTCGCTCCCCAGCGCCGGCAGCAGAGCCTTGTAGTGCTTCGCCGCGGCCTTCCACTTGCCGTCGTCGTGCTTCATGGCGCTGGCGCTGCCGCCGGGGACTGCCGAGACGCGCTCCTGCGCGACGTAGCTCAGCCTCTGGGCCACTTCGGCACTGCGTGCTGCTTGCCGCCGCGGGACTTGGCGCTGGGCGCGGTGACGCAGGAGCGCATGGGCACGTACCATGCGGCGTCCGGGTCGACGCTGTCGTCGCACTTGGCCGGGGAGGTCACCGGCGTCAGCTTGTCGTAGCAGCTGGCGCCGTCGAGGGGCTTCTGCCACACGGCGATGTCGCCCTTCTTGGCGTACATCCTGAAGCACATGCCGGCGAGCATCTTCTTGAGCCTGTCGAAGTCGGACTTCTGGGCCTCCACGGTGGTGTTCCAGCCGTGCCACCGGTTCTCGTAGTTGATGGGCGGGCCGGAGAGCACCCAGAAGCCGCCCGGCCGGAGCACCCGCTGGATCTCCATCAGGTAGAGCCCGCCGAACTCCGTCCATGGGATGAGGCACCTGGAGCAGTGCGCCATGTCCATGGAGCCAGAGGGGATGGGCAGGCGCTGCGTGGAGATGATGCCGAGGATGGCCGGGATGCCGCGCTCGAGCGCGAACTGCACCTGGGCCTCGTGGTTGTCCCTGGGCGCCAGCGACACGGTGAGGATGCCCCGGGCCAGCAGGTCGCCGCCCCAGCTGGCGACGCCGCAGCCGGTGTCGAGCGCGGTGCGGACGGTGCCGTCCTTCATGCCGGGGACGAGGTCGGCCATGAGGTCCACGTAGGCGCCGACGCCGTTGGGGAACATGGTGCCGCCGCCCGGGAAGGCGAATTTGTCGCCCTCCTTGCGGAGCCAGTGCTGGTTCGACTTCTGGCTGTTGATCCAGTCGTATGGCACGTTGCGGTACCAGCACTGGTCCTTGCTCTTGGGCCAGCGGATGGGCGGCTTGTATCCCTTCGGCGGCGGCACCAGGCAGACGGCGCGGTCCGGCGGCGGCGGGCAGTGGCGCTCCATTAAGCTGAGCCGGTAGTTGCCGTACCTCCTCCAGCGCTTGGGGTCCGTGCAGGGAGTGTAGTCCTGGTAGTCGGCGGGGCACTCCGGGAACTCCACCTCTTCTTCCTCCTTGTTGTTTGCAATGGCGACGGCGGTGGAGTCATCATCCTGTTTCGTGGAAAGAGGGACACGAAGGGTACGCGTGGTTGTGGCGGCGGCGGTGGTGGCGACGTCGAAGATGTTGAAGGCGCGGCCGGTGCTGTAGACGCCGCCGAGGTAGAAGGAGAAGCCGCAGAGGAAGAGGAAGACGAGCGCCACCCGCACGGCCCTCGACCCGGCGCCGCCGCCGCCCGCCCTCTCGGGCTTCGCCTCCTTGGTGTACTTCATCGCCCTCCTCTGCTTCGCCCCGCTCTGCCCTGCGGATTAGATTGGATTTGGTTTTGTCTGTTAAGGTGAAAGAATTTGAAACAAACTACAGATAGGCGCGCAATCTCCGGACGGGATACGTAACCGAACCCAAAGACGTGGTGGCGATGAACTGGAACACAAAGATCCTACCTTTTTCGAGCCGAGTTGGAGCCAAGCCGAATCGGCCAAGCGACAGAGGAGCAGAGCAGATCGGCGGAGGTGGAGAGGTGTTGAGGACGATGGATCGATATATAGCTAGCGGGAGACTGAAGTAGCGACGATGTGCGTCGGCTCGGCAACACGCCAAGAAGAAATACGTTACTTCTCCATTAGATCTCCCCCATTAGATTAGATCAGATCCTCTCAATATAAAACCTTTTGCACAGAAAATCCTCCCTAAATAAAACGACCAGATTAACAAACAAGAATTACTAGCTCCTTGTGATTGGGCAGTCAATTGAGGCAGTATCTCTATCAGTGCCCGGCCTTCTCTGATTGTGTAGGCCGGGCACAGCAGTTTTAAAGACCCGATGGTTAGGCACGCGCCCACTCCCATCGCCATCGTCTTCTTCTTCTTCTCATTCCGTTAACGATTAAACACACAAGTGGGCGGTCGATCGGTGGACTGGAACATCATGGGTTAATTGGATGGATTTGGGATTTTGGGAAACGCCCCAACTTGGCCAACCCTGCCAGGAATTACAAATAGTGCATTATGTGTCCCCCCTCAAAAAAGAAAATAGTGCATTAGGATGACTCCAACGGGCGACGCATCGAGTCCGCGCGCGTCCGTCCCTGTCCGCTGGAGCAAAAAACAAGGCCCAACGGGGCGACGCAAACGGAACGCGGTCCGTTTTTCTGTCCGCCGCGATTTGGGCCAGGAATGCGTCGGCCACGGACGCGCGGCGGACCGCTTTTGTGTCCTCCTCCAGTCCGCTCTCTCGGCAAAATTCACACCGGTCTCTCCTCTCCCAAAACCCCAGTCCACACTCCAGCCCTAGCCATGGCCGACGCTGCCTCCGCCGCGGCCGCCGCCGCTGAGTTTGGACCAGACGCCGCCGGCACCGCCTCTGGACCTGCGCCCCAAGCTAAAAAGAAAGTAAAGAAGGAACTCACGCAAGAGCAGAGGGCCGCAGAGACCAAGAAGCGGGCGCCCGGAGGAAGAGGTTGAAGCAGGACCAGCTCGACGCCGCCAAGAAGGCCGCGCCGAGCAGCAGGGCGAGGCGAACGAATCTGACCTCGTGTCCAGGGCCGCCACCGCTGCCCTCCTCCTGATTGGGATTACCCCGACCGCGGACGCGGTCGGGGTCGCGACTGCGGCGGCCAGCTCCAACGCCTCGGCGGCCCGACCGCCAAGGTCGAGATCTTCCGCGAAGGCACCATCGCCTGCGTACGGGTACCTCCCTGGAACCATGCCGCCGCGGGTTTCCCCTACCTCAGCCGAATCCGCGGTCGAGGTACCTACCCTTGATCTCAACGGGCCCGCTACACCTTTGGCCGCACACTCGCCCGCGGCGCAGACTGCGGCAGCGCGTGCAGCTGCCCCGGCAGTGGTCGCCGCCCAGGCCGCCCGTAACCTGTTCGGCGATTTGCCCAGGCCGTCGCCGGGTGACCCTAGGTACTATGAGGAGGAGGAGGACGGCTACGACGGGGAGGACGTCCTCCAGGACATGGTCAGGGACAACACTCAGTACGCCAACGACGACTACAATGCCGGAGAAGATGAAGTTCCGCCG
Organism: Poa pratensis; assembly: GCA_947311845.1. Taxonomy (NCBI): domain Eukaryota; kingdom Viridiplantae; phylum Streptophyta; class Magnoliopsida; order Poales; family Poaceae; genus Poa; species Poa pratensis. The sequence goes on from CAMZMU010000065.1 coordinate 34,275,942, forward strand.
ACCGGCCCCGATGTGATCAACATCGATGTTGAGCCGGTTTTCCTAGACGAGCTCGACACCCAATCCCTGGCCATGAAGAGGAAGATCAGCCAAAGGGGCGCCTCATTCACGTCCGAGGAAGACGTGCTCATTTGCGAGTCCTGTATCGAGGTTGGAACCAACCAAATTCTCGGGGCCGAGCAAAGAGGGTCGGCATATTGGGGCCGGTTCACCAAGCGCTACAATGAATGCAAAATCCTTCCGCCCCATAACATTCAAACGCTGCGGACCGAGACATCTATCTCCAAGAGGTGGCTCCACATACAAGGGGAGATGAGCAAGTTTTGCGGCTCCGTTGAAAACGTTGAAGCCCGGCCGCAAAGTGGCTATGGAGTGAAGGAATTGGTAATTCCTCTTCCCTTCTTATGCTTTTTCGTTGCAATGATTTTGGTTGCTATAACCTTGTATGCACAGGTGTTGCAAGCTTTGGAAACCTTTCAGGCTCAATATAAGAAGACCTTCAACTTGACCCATTGCTACCGGGCACTCAAGGACCAGCAGAAGTGGAAGGACCTCTACGCCTCCCTCAAGCAAGGTGGACAGCCAGTTGATAAGGAAGAGGCCACAACGTAGAAGGAGGGGAGGCCAAGGGGAAGAACAACTTGAAGGCCGAGTTGAAACGCGATGCAACAACCCTTGCGTTGCAAGAGACATTGAACGGGTTCCTATCTCAAAAGGACAAGAAGGCGTCTTCCAAGCTCTTCTTCGAATTGCAAAAGAAGAGGCTCGATATAGAAGAGGAAAATGTTCGGACTAGAGCACGGGAAGCCGAGGCAAGGCCCAAGTAGGCCGAGGCTAGGGCCAAGGAGGTCGAGGTAAGAGCAAGGGAGGTCGACCTGAAGGCCAAGGACCTTGATCTCGCCTTACGCGCAGAGGAGGCCAGGATCATGGACATGGATATCTCGGCCTTCACCCCTAGGAAGAAGGCCTACTACCTCAAGAAGCAAAGGTACTACGTGGACCAAGATTGATCAAATCTCAGTCCTTCTATTTATTATATTGCATGCCGGTGTTGAACTATGTCCGATGGCTGGGATTTGTAATATTTTGGGTATGTACCCAGACATGGCCTGTGTGAGTCCGGGATTATGTTTTATACTTGTTTTGTTGCAATGTGATCAAAAATCCTGGCCGAAAATGATCAAAAACCCTGGCCGGGCGGACTCAATGTGTCGGCCCCGTTGGGCGCAGTGGCTGAAAAGGAGCGGACCTGAACCGGACACGCGTCATGTTCCCGACGCAAACGGACCAAATGCGGACCAAACGCGCGTCCGTTTGCGTCGGCCTTATGTACATGTAGTTTCATGCTTATGGAGGCATCGTCTGTCCTCGTTGCAAACTGATACTTCCTGCAATTTCAGTATGAACACACGAGTACACGGCTCATAGCTGGCTGCAGATCAACGCGCGTACACTGCAATCTACCGAGCCGAGGATTGGCTTTTTGTTAATTTGACTGGTCGTACGATACGACATGGTACTGGCTTTAGCTGGATGTTAGCGTCGCATTACAATTTGGGTTTGGCGGATCGCATTTAATCACTCAGCTCGGTGGAGTAGTGAGCAAGTGAGTGAGAACGGCACCACCCACGACGACGACCGGCTCACTAATCGACCATTAGTAGTGGTGAGCATAATTGTTCAAACTGATACTATACTACTCCCTCCGTATCAAAATGTAATATTTTCAGACATTTTTCTATACACATACACATGTATCTATACATGTTTTAGTGCAATACATGTTTTAGTGCACGTTGCACTAAAACATGTATTGCACTAAAACATGTATAGATACATGTGTACAGAAAAAGACTAGAAAGTCTTACATTTTGATAGGAAGGGAGTACATTTTATAGCTGACTCATCAGCTCAGGTGTCAGCTGTTAATCCTGTTCAATCACGCATAAGCATACAACATAGGGAGCCAGCTCTAGGGTTGCCTTGCAGTTGCGGGTGAAGAGGCTCCACAGAAGACATACCCCAGTGAAAGTAGCCAGTGTAGTTTTCTGGTTGGATGGTGATACGAGTTTTGGCATATGCACTGGTCTTTTGCGTGGCCTCGAGTGCACTCCACTGAACATGCTGGCCCGCCCGTGACCACGCTACAGATGAGCATATTTCGGAGAGCGGCATGCACTGCATCCAGGAAATGACACAAAACCACCACATTTACGGTTGAGTTGTCAGATAACCACCATCTTTAGGTTTTTTTGACACATAAGTACCACTATTGGGGCCATGTTGTGACGTAGAGCACTGATTTTCTGTTTAAGCATTTTGACACGATTTCTGACAGCTCGGACCCACTCGTCAGGTCTGCGTGGATAAAAAAGAAAAAAAGCAGGTCAACGCTCTGGTTCCATCTCCGCTCTGTGGAGCTCGCCCGCGCCATGGCCGGGGCCGCCGCGCCTTGCTGACGCGACCTCCTCCCTCTCCTATTGCCGGCCAGGTGCACCACCGCGCCACTGACCCATGGGTCACGGCTGGTCCAGCGGGACGACTCGCGAGCGCGGCGACCTGGCAGCCTCGACGCACTCACCGACCTGGAGCAGTCCGCGTGGAAGCTGCCCATTCCTGACGAATCGATCTGTACGGGGACACAATTGACGGTGCGGCATCGCCAAACCGTAGTCCAGGAAGACGAAGACCATGCCGGTCGCCGGCAAACTCTGGACGCCGTGCATGTTCTCTATGCACAGAGCAAGAGAGGGGGGATGAGGGAGGCCACGGCAGAGAGCTGCTGCGGGGCCGGGACTGTGCCAGCGAGCAGGGATGGGGGAGGCCACGCCGGAGGGCTGCAGCGGAGGTGACCGGCCGCCGCCGAGGTCGGCGTGTTCGCGCTGAACCGCCACATCGCCGTCGACGCCTTGGCGCTGCTCCCGGGGCCGAGCCCCTGCCCGGGGCGCTGCAGCTGGCCATCCCCACACGTCGTCGCGCCTGGCCGCGGCGGACACGACCCCTCACGTTGGACGCCGGCGGCACGGACTGGCGCCTGGGCGCAGGCGGCCCCGGCGAGGCGCGGTCAGGCGCGGGCGCGGGCAGCCCCGACGAGGCGTGACCAGGCGCGGGCTCGGGCGGCCCCGGCCATGGCACGGCTAGCGCAGGCGAGGAGGCCGTCGGCGACGGCGCCGTGCGGCTCCGGCCAGGCGCGGGCGGCCCGGCGAGGCGCGGTCTCGGGCGGCCCTGGCCATGGCGTGGCCGACGAAAAACCTGTTATATGTACGCTACACGTCAGTATCGCTCGTATGGTAGATAAAAAATAGGGCCCTACGTCCATATTGTATGCTCAGTTGGCTGTTGGGCCTTGCGTAGCTAGGTTGGGCCTTCGGTTTACTAGTGAATAGCGATCAAAAGTGACACGGAACGGATGAATCGGCCGCATACCCGCACAAGAAAATCTAATGCCGGCAGGGTGACCTCCAGATCGAAGGGAGCAGGGGCCAGGCTGGGCACCCGCACCATGTCGCTATTTTCACTGTAGGTAGTGATTATGCTTAGCTTAGGATGTCTAGAAAGTTTTGATTTTGTTTGCATCACTTTTCTTTATACTCTACATTTCGCCCGACCTATTTTTTTTCCGTCATCCGCCACTGAAAACCAAAGATGGTGGTTATGTGATAACTTAGCCGCAAATGTAGTGGTTTTGTATCATTTCCTCCGCTGCATCTGCATGCCAGTGAATATTAATCTAAGCTTACCTTGGCTAGTAGCCACTCACTCACTGACTGTAGTAGACGATTGTCTTGATCAGCCAGCCAATCAACAATCTGTCGGTGGCACCGATCGATGCATGCATGCAGGTCGCAGGATGCAGCTCGGGACCGGGCGATGTACGAATCCACTGTTTACTCGTCCTCCTATACCTCGCTAGCTCGCTATAAATGCAATTCGATGGATCCGACCGTGCATGTGCGCTCTCACGTGGACGTTGGTTGCACACGAGATTTTGGCTAAGCAAAATTGGAGTATCCATAATAATTTATCTATACATACCAGGTAATCATCCATAGACGACGTATCACGAGAACTGCATCGATCGATCGATTGGATCATGCATCATCGTCTGTTGACATGCTTTGGTAACCTGTCGCGTTCACTCCAATTGTCCCGGTCGGATCGGATCGGATCATATCGATCGATCCATCTACCGCCGACCGACACGTCCGGGCCGGCGGGCGGGCGAGCATGCTGCCTATTTCTTTGGTAACCTGTAGTCGATGATGCATCGTAAAGGAATGTAAGAATCACAACACCAAATTCCTTATGCTACGATCGAGCTACACACAAATAACAACATTTTGTGTATTTTGCAGATTTGAAAGTGTGTATATATAGTCAGGTCCACATATTTGTCATCTTTACGTAGTTCTATTATAAAGTATTTCAAAATGGGATTTTACATAGGATCGATACATCATTGACAACATGGATGATTTTTTTTTCAACTTTTTAAAAACTATTTTTTTTAAAACTATTAATGTGTGTTTTATTTATTTATTCAAACGAAGAGGATGCTGTGTAGCTCGAGAGACAGAAACAGGTCAGTGATTGTAGAATCTAGCACTCTTTTGGCATCTTCTTAAGTACTCGGTAGTATTCCATATTTCAGCTTGCGTTGCTTGCTCTAAATACACACTTCAACTCTGTCAACATCTTTCAACTACAAGCATAATTTTCCGATCTCCAATTTTAGATGCACAGACAAATAAAGGAACACAAATCCGCCTTCATATGCAAGCTTTTGATACCTTATTCCCTAACAGGCTAACACAACTACATAAGTGAGACATTACCTAATCCATTTGAGTTGGGTCGTACGATATTACATAAGTGAGACAGGAGCAGAGATTCAGAAAACATCGTCAGGTTGGAAAACATGTTCATGTGATTAAACAAAAGTACGTTCATAGAATTAAAAATATTTATGGATTTCAAAGAACAAGTTCACGGATTGACATGCGTAAAAAAAAACTCAAATTTTAAATGCAATAGCCCTTTTTGTACAACGGCCGCGCCTTTTTTTCCCAGTGAGTAAAACACGGAGCTAAGTTGCTATAACGTCAAATGCGCCAGCCCAATTATGTTGCTAGTGGGTGCGTACGCAAAAAAGCAGAGAGGGTGTGGAGGATGACTGGATGAGCACTCCAAGTCGGCCCAGCCGGCGACGCAAGTACGGCCTAATAACTAACAAGGAATTGGACCCATCTTAACTTTTACGTGCCCTAGCGAGCATGGTTAGCATCTACCCACTCCGTTTTTTAATATAAAATATTTTTATATGTTACACATGTTGTATAGATACATACAAAAGTGTGTGCACATACACATTAAAACATGTATATCTACATTTGAGTACATATAAATATGGACAAATGCTAAAACATATTATATTTAAAAACGGTGGAAGTAGAATACATTTTTCTAAAAAAAAGTTAAGAAAACATTTTTCTCAACAACAAAAACAAATCTTAGCAACATATACAAAGCTTTTTGTCACGAGCTAAGGTAGGGCGAGCGCCTGACCTCGCGCCCTACCGAGAGCATCGCCACTGTCAAAAGCATCTATATTTGCCCTTAAAAATCACCTACATCATATTTTTTGAGTAAATTTCAGTTTTTCCTCTACTTTGACTCGTTAATTATCCCATTTAGCAACTTTTCATCTTAACTACCCATTTAGTAAAATGCATACATTTACCTTCATTATTTGCAATCAAGTTGAGATGGTTTAGTAAGTATGTACAATAACTAATTACTCCTCCATTCTACGATATAAGATGCTTTAGCTATTGCAATACGGGCTACATACGGATGTATATAGAGATATTTTGATGTGTAGATTCAATCATTTTTCTCCGTATGTAGTCCATATTAAATCTTTAAAAAGAATAATCTTTAGAAATAGAGGTCATGGACACCGCGCAGCTGGTTGCAGGGACCCCCTTCGGTGCTCTCGCTGTTGGAAAACGGCCACCTTAAGCGCGAATGCCGCAATCCATGGCGTCTTCTCGGCTCCATGGTGAAAGGACACGAATGTCGCCTAGAGGGTGGTTGAATAGGCGATTTAAAATTCTTTACGGTTTAGGCTTGAATAAATGCGGAATAAAACTAGCGTTTAATTTATCAAGCACAAAACCTAAACAAGCTAGGTTTACCTATGTGCACCAACAACTTATGCTAAACAAGATATACAACTAGGTGATAGCAAGATATATTACTTCAAGCTCGATGGCTATCACAAAGTAAATTACATAAGTAAGAAGCTCGGGTATAGAAATACCGAGGCACTTGGAGACGATGATTTATCCCGAAGTTCACTTCCCAATGGAAGCTAGTCTCCGTTGGAGCGGTGCGGAGTCACAAAGTGATCCCCGAATAGCCGTCAAATGGCACACCGTAATCTCCTTCGTGCCTCCACCAATGCGGAGTGCCACGAACCACTATGGACACTTGAGGGTGGTCACCGAACCCGTACAAGGATGAGGCACACTCCACAACTTAATTGGAAGCTCTCACCGAATTCCCACGGCTCCCAAAGCCACAAGAATCACAAGGTTGGGGCGTGACTCCACAACTTAATTGGAGGCTCCCAACTATCCCGCGAGCCACCAAAACTCCGAGATCAACAAGGACCGTCTAGGACACTCCAAGTACCCAAGAGACAAGCTCTAGGGCACCCCAAGTACCCAAGAGTAACAAGCTTCTCAACTTCGATTTCCACGTATCACCGTGGAGAACTCAAACCGATGCAACCGATGCAATGGGCAAGAACACAAGAAGTGCTCAAAATCCTTCACTCTGAAATCCCACCAAAGCAACTAATGCTATTGGGGGAGAAGAGAGGAAGAACAAAGAGGAACACCAAATCCCTCCAAGATCTATATCCAAAGGCTTCCCCTCACTTAGAGGAGAGATTGATTGGTGGAATGGTAGATCTAGATCTCCTCTTTTTTTTTCTCTAATTGGAGGCAAGAATCATGGAGGGATAGAGAGATAGCCAAGCTCAAGAAGTCAACAATGGAGGCCAAATTCGTGCTGGGCAGAGTTGGCTGGCTGGAGGTAGGTGGAGGGGTATTTATACCCCTCCCAGAAAAAGAGCCGTTGCAGACAGAAACATCGGATATTCCGACATAAGTCACGATCGGATAATCCGACTGGATCGGATAGTCCGAAACACAAAGTATCGGATAATCCGGTAGACCTATATCGGATATTCCGACAAACTCCAGTACGCCACAAAACTGGTTGCTTTAAGGTCCTTAGCCGAATTCGAGCAATCCTTGACGATCGGATAATCCGAATCAACCAAAGTCGGATATTCCGGAAAACTCCAGTACGCCACAAAACGGGTTGCTTTAAGGTCCTTAGCCGAATTCGAGCAAACTTGAGAATCGATAATCCGAGTCGGCTAGGACCGGATAATCCGATTCCCCTGCTTGAGCAAATCTTGACAGAAACAGCAAAAATGCAAACTCAATAACTTTCTCGTTTGAACTCCAAATTATCCGAATACTAAGAACCATAAATAGAGTTATGTTGACACACATGGAAAGGTGTGAAACTTTCCTCACGGGTAAACCGATAATATTTCCAACACGAAAACGCAACAAGTTTTCAAACCAAAATCCGTTTTCGAAGAACTTGGGCTTGTTATGAAGATCACGATAAGCACCAAAACCCAACTAGGAGAAAATCCAAATAAGAACCAAGAAAGATGATGATGCCAAGTATGCAAAGGTTTGAGCTCTCTCCAACTGATATGCTTAAGCTTTAGTCGAGAGCCCCTCTTGATAGTACGGTATCTATCCTATAACCCGGTCTCCCAACTAGCACCATGAGACCAGTAAAATAGAAACCCTATCATACCTTTGCCTTGCGCATTCCACTTGAGCTAGATGTTGATGATCTTGATCTTTTCAAGTGGAGCACCTTTCTTGATTGCGCTTCGCTTGGTGAAGACTCAAATATTGCTCCCCCATGCTCCACTATGGGAGAGACACTCATAGGCACATATTCACTTGACCATTATCTCCAAGAGGGTGGCAAGCATCAAGCATATGATATCTTCGAGATACTTCTCTTGAACTTGCACATCTCAAGCTTGATGACGATCACCACTTGACGTTATTCTTCATGGGCTATATGAAATCTTCATTTGATGCAAGCCCATAGAAAGATACCTAACCACACATAGAAATGACACACACATATCATGGGTTAGTTCACAAAACTATATGGACAATTGCTTACCATACCAAGAGATACGTGATCCCACTTGGTACATCTTTTAGCTTTGTGAGTTGATCAAAATCTTGATCAACCATGAATGATCACTAATCCTTTTCTTCAAGACATACTTGCAATATGCTCAACTCACATATGACCAATCATCGGATAACTCCTCGAATAATAACTTGGTCATCACATACTCTTCTTCTTGATCATATCAAGTATATATCCATACACCTCGATGATCTTGATGCCAAATACTTCATTATATCAATATATTCATGGCATCAACCTTGAATCCAACATATGGAGTTCAAGCATGGTCTATGGACAAATACTACAAGTACAACTCAATGCAACCATTAGTCCATAGGGATTGTCATTAATTACAAAACCACACGTGGGGGCGCCATGCCCTTTCACATGGCATGCCTCGCCACACCGCCAGGGCCTCACCATTGCATCGAGCTTCAGCATGCTCCAACGCCATGTAAGGGTCAATTGAGTTATGTGCTCCCCTCCAAGAATCTTCGTTGTGGATCTTGGGCGTCGCTCGTTTCTCCCGCTGGCTTGGTTTCGTCGTCCGATGTGGTGTTGCAGTCCACTCTAGCAGCCCTGGCCGAGCAGCTGCAAGGGTGCCTGCCGCGGTTGAGAGCTTTCTGGAGCGGGCGGAGGTTGCTTTGTGCAAGCTCTCTCTTGTGCCGGCTATGTTGAAGGCCATTCCTTCGCCGCGTCCTCTTGGTGACTTTGGTGTTGGCTCCGCGGAGGATATGGGAGGGGATCTCTATGGTTGTTACTCCCCTCATGTTGGGGGTTCGTCGGTGTTGTCCCCCTTGCCCTCTGCTCCATCTACTGTTGAGGGCGAGGCAATTGTGGTGGACGTGGCTCCGGTGATGCAGAGCATGCCCGAGCTCCAGGAGCATTGTGTGAGCCCTGCTTTGCCTCTATCGGTGGAGCATATGAATGTGGACTCGTCAGCGACCTTGAGCGCGCCTAAGCGATCAGAGATAGCTTTCACGCCCATTCCACCCCTGTCGACACATGATGCCGATGTTCTCTTTGCAAAAGAGCTTTGCAGCTTACTTAGCAGTGTGGAGGCTGCCATGCCTAGTTCTGGAAGGGCGATTGCTTGCCTCCTAACAGGGTCAACAATCAAGGGCAAAAATAAGAAGGCGAGCAAAAGCAAGAAGGGTGGTGCCATTGGAAAGGCGCCCGTGGCTGCTTGATGTATGATCTTCGGTTTCTCAGCTCGTTCTATGACTTTGGGGTTGTTGTTGACGTGTTCAGTCAGTGGTTTCATTTTGGTGTTTAAGGGTCAGGGGTTGTGCTTGTTGTGTGTTGGGAGAGCTTGCCGAGCTAGTTATATGGTTGTGGGTTTTTTATTGTTTGTGAGTACTTCGCTTGGGTGTTTGTATCGGTTTTTGCCTGGTTTCCCATAATTAACTGGGCAATTCTCTTCTTCTTAATTAATAGATTGGGGCAAGTCTTTTGCTCCCGTTTCAAAAAAAATGATCTCTCTCCGATCCGGATTGACTGTCGCTAGAAATGACCTGCTCACGTACAAGCAAACGTTACTAGTCAATAGTCACGACACTCTTTTCGGATCGAAGGTAGTATGATCATTCACGGAGGAAGCAGCTAGCATGTGATTGGTTGATTGGGCTGATTTTAGCTCTCTAGGGCATATGCTGGGCCCGACGATGTATGCTCTGCAAAAACAGCCTATGTGTCATGTTCGGCGCGTCGTTTTGTTGCCCACTTCTCACTTTTTTTTTCATAAGAACAGAAAAGGAAATTCGATAGTGTTTGGCTGCATTCTTAATTTTGGAAAATGCTAATGCAAATGCTGCAAATTTTGTTGCCCGCATGTTTATCTCTCATATCATGAGAGTGATGTTAACCAACACTCTCTCAATAGCCGAGACAAATATAAAAATCAAGACATATTACTAGACATTACACCACAAATTAACAATTACCTAATTACCAATGTGCCGGAGTTCACCAACAACAACCCGTGATGCGTCTCAAGTTGATTTATCCCACATCTCAAAATATTACAGACCTGACATCGGTTTTAATCAAGTTCTAACTCTAGCGCAATATGAGACCACATCCCAAAATATAAAATGACCTTTATCAGATCATGACCATCAGACATCTATGGTGCGTAGTGCTTGTGCAAAATTCCAAATAGGCCCTAAGCCATGTCTTCCTGCTTGCGTTGTTCATATCCCAGCATACCTCTTCTCTTTAGCTTGGTTATCCGCAAGATAGTTCATAGCCTGAATCATTACGACCGAATTGTAGAGACTGGCTGATAGAGGCAAAGGTGTCCGATATTTCGATGAGAGCATAACTACGATTTGGGTGACGTCGACGTTGACGATCCAACTACAAACATGCGAAGACGTTGCGCCTTAGTAAGGCCGTCTCCAGAAATTTGAGCCCCCGGTGCGAAATGTAAATGGGGACTTTATTTTTCAAAAAAAATCATGCACACATAACTGAAACGTACTTTCACTAGTTATAATCTCATTATGCGTCCCCGCAAAAAATAAATAACAATTTCATTTTGGGTTATTTCATACAATACTTAGAAATATGTCAAATATTAAGGAAAAAAGAGAGTAAATGTGACACTAAGGAAATATGCTAGCCGCATTGTAATGATTAATCGACTAAGTATCTTTTTGAATTGATCGAGAGTCAATGATCAGGGCGATGGCATAATCGATAGTGTAGGTACTTCAGGCATAATATGTTATGATTTGACGACCATACTTTACCAAGATTGTTAGTCACCAGTACCACGTCTCCACATTGACAGGAACACATGGATCTTGGAAGCTGAGAGTAACACAGACACACTTACTCCATGTTAGTTCATGATTTCCAATACAGTAAAGGGGAAAACGAGGACTAGGACGGATCAACAGACGCACCGTGAGTCAGAAGTTCGGTGGACTCCAATACTTGCCAGGCTCGCCTGCCGCCACCATGTCCTCGCCCCTGCTGTGTGTAGATGGATCTTCTCTCCACCACGGACTGGAAGGTCCACGCTTGCGAAGGTCAAAGCTTTGCGCCCTCGACCCAAATCGATCGGTCAAATCGTTATAAACTGCCGATAAAACTCGCGCGAGATTGGGACTTAGGGATATCAAACGGATTTTTGGACCTGATCAGCGCTTAAGCCCAGAATTTAGGCTTGGGGACCCCGCGCCATAGCACAGTTCGCACGTGCCCCTCGACGGCCCTGCACCAACTCCGGAAGGTTATTGACAGCGCCGTAGCACGGTCGACCCAACCACTCAGGTCTAATTCCTGCAAGCAATCGAGAACAAGCAAGAACTACGAATTGACAATCTGAATATTGCGGATATAGATGAATGATTATATTGAAAGTAGGGTTCCGAAGGCGGTCTTAATCTGGTCGATCTGACAGACGAAGTACGGCGAAGTTGCAGCGACGGCTAACTTTTAACTAAACAAAACCCAAACCCTAAAACGACGACCTAGGGTTGTATTTATAGGGAGACAGAGGGGAATTTCGTGCCCCCTTGGAAAAGGGGGCCGAAATCCACCCTAAGTCGGTTTCCCTACCCATACGGACTCTAAAAATAGTCTATGAAAAGGTATTTCGAAAATACATATATCACTATGGACGAAAATATGAAGTGTGATCTTGAAATATTTCGTCCATGTCTTCTAAGTCCTGAAATCTCCACTTGTGGCATCATCTCCAATCCTTGCATGCTTGCTGCCATCTCCATGAACAATCATGCTCCAATGCTTGTCCTTCTCCTCCTCGCTAGGTCCATTGTTCCTAAGAGTCACAAACACATCGGTTTTAGGCAATAGCATATTCTCATGTATATTTGGAAGAGTTCCAAGAAACGAAAGTACCTGATAATTAAGTTGACGGGCACGAGATCGAGTAATAGCTCCTTGTACAGATGTAGGACTAGTGGTTGTAACTGTAGGTGGGATGTCCTCATCATCCTCCCCTTCTAGAATGGAAGTCGTCCCCGACACAATCTCATATTCTTCACCATAATAGGGCTTTAAATCTGCAATGTTAAATGTGGGACTAAACCCATAATCTGCAGGGAGCTCAAGTTTATATGCATTATCATTTATTTTCTCTAGCACCTTAAAACGACCGGCAGCTCGTGGCATTAATTTGGACTTGCGCAAATCAGGAAAGCGATCTTTGCGCAAATACAACCAAACAAGAACTCCAACATCAAAAACAACATGCTTTCTTCCTTTATCGCCATAAGTAGCATTCATGCGTTCAATGTTCTCTTTAATTGTCTCATGCAATTTTAGAATCAGTTCAGCACGTTGTGTAGCATCAGAATTACTTTGCACCGTAGATGGAAGAGGCAATAAATCAATAGGTGCACGAGGAACAAAACCATACACAATCTCAAAAGGGCACATCTTAGTGGTAGAATGCAGCGAACGATTATAAGCAAATTCTATATGAGGCAAACATTCTTCCCACAATTTAAATTTTGTTTCAAAACAGCCCTAAGCATAGTAGACAACGTTCTATTAATAACTTCAGTTTGTCCATCAGTTTGGGGATGACAAGTAGTACTAAAAAGTAGTTTAGTCCCCAACTTAACCCATAAACATCTCCAAAAGTGGCTAAGAAATTTAGTATCACGATCTGAAACAATAGTATTTGGCACACCATGCAAGCGAATAATTTCACGAAAGATTAAATCAGCAACATTAGCAGCATCATCGCTTTTATGACAGGAATAAAGTGTGCTATTTAGAAAATCTGTCCACAACAACAAATATGCTACCCCTCCCCTTCTTTGTTCGAGGTAAACCCAAAACAAAGTCCATGGATATATCCTCCCACGGAACACTAGGTACAGGTAAAGGCATATATAAACCCTGAGGATTAAGTCGTGACTTAGCTTTTTGACAAGTAGTGCAGCGAGCAACAAATCGTTCAACATCCCATCTCATCTTTGGCTAAAAGAAATGTGTAGCTAGTACGTCCTCAGTCTTCTTTACGCCAAAGTGTCCCATTAATCCTCCTCCATGCGCCTCCTGTAACAACAAAAGACGAACGGAGCTAGCTAGAATGCATAGCTTATTAGCACGAAACACAAATCCATCACTAAGGACGAATTTGTTCCATGTTCTACCATCCTTACAATTCTGGACCACGTCTTTAAATTCAGCATCATGCATATACAAAATTTTAATGGTCTCCAACCCAAATATTTTGAAGTCAAGTTGTGAAAGCATAGTGTAACGACGAGACAAAGCATTAGCAATAACATTATCTTTACCCTTCTTGTGTTTGATGATGTAAGGGAAAGATTCAATAAATTCTACCCACTTAGCATGTCGACGGTTCAGTTTTGCTTGACTACGAATATGCTTCAAAGATTCATGATCAGAATGTATAACAAATTCTTTGGGCCATAAATAATGCTGTCAAGTTTCTAATGTCCGAACAAGAGTATATAATTCCTTATCATAAGTAGAATAGTTCAGACTAGGCCCGCTCAATTTTTCACTAAAACATGCAACAGGTTTTTCCTCTTGTAACAACACACCTCCCAACCCAATTCCACTAGCATCACATTCAAGCTCAAATGTTTTATTAAAATCAGGAAGTTGGAGCAAAGGAGCATGTGTTAACTTATCTTTCAACATCATGAACGGGTCCTGTTGTGCATCAACCCAACCAAAAGGCACATCCTTCTTTGTAAGCTCATTCAATGGCGCTGCAATGGAACCAAAATCTTTGACAAAGCGCCTATAGAACCCAGCGAGGCCAAGGAAACTCCTCACTTGGGTTACCGTTTTAGGAGGCGGCCAACTCGAAATTGCCTCAATCTTGGCTGGATCAACTTCAATGCCCTGCGATGTAACAACGTAGCCAAGAAACGCAACTCGATCGGTGCAAACGTTGCACTTCTCAAGGTTACCAAATAAACGTGCAGCATGTAGAGCATCAAAAACAGCACGCAAATGATGCAAATGATCCTCCAACGATTTGCTGTATATGAGAATATCATCAAAATAAACCACCACAAATCGCCCAATGAAAGCACGCAAAACTTCGTTCATTAATCTCATGAAAGTACTAGGAGCATTAGTTAAACCGAAAGGCATGACTAACCACTCATATAAACCGAACTTAGTTTTAAATGTCGTTTTCCATTCATCTCCTAATTTCATTCGAATTTGGTGGTAACCACTACGCAAATCAAACTTAGAGAACATGGTAGAACCGCTCAATTCGTCAAGCATATCATCCAAACGTGGTATAGGGTGTCTATAACGAATTGTAATATGATTGATAGCCCTACAATCAGCACACATGCGATACGAACCATCTTTCTTAGGTACCAAAATAATAGAACAACACATGGACTAAGAGACTCATGAATATGACCTTTATCGAATAGTTCTTGAATTTGTCGTTGAATCTCTTTGGTCTCCTCGGATTGGTACGGTAAGGCGCACGGTTCGGTAATGATGCACCGGGAATTAAGTCAATCTGGGGCTCTATGCCTCGAATAGGTGGTAATCCCGGCGGCACAACACTTGAAAAAACGTCCGCGAACTCCTACAAAACGTTAGCAACAACATGAGGCAAAGAGGGAGGCATATCCTCAAAAGAAAACAATACCTCTTTGCAAACAATTGCATAGCAAACAGATTTATTAACATCCAAATCAGCAATATCAGACTTGGTGGCTAAGAAACATGGATTAGTCGATTTAATTTCGTTAGCAACATTATTTGATGATGAGGGTTTATCCTTATGTTGCTGTGCAAATTCTTTAGCCACAATCTGATTTTCACTCTTTTGTTGCTCCTGTTTTTTTCGCTTTACTAGCTCTAGCAATATCATCTCTCAAAATTTGTTCAGAGACATGGGAAGTAATGCAAAAAATTTATCCTTATGAACAAGAGTATACTGATTTGTACTACCATGATGTATAGATTTTTTATCAAATTGCCATGGTCTACCAAGTAAAAGAGAGCATGCTTGCATAGGTACCACATCGCAGTCTACAAAATCAGTATATGTAGCAATAGTAAAATGCACGTGAACTGTACGCGATATTTTCGTCTTGCCGCTATTGTTGAACCATTGGATGTAGTAAGGACGAGGGTGTGGCTTGGTTTGAAGTGCTAATTTCTCCACCATCTCGACACTTGCCAGATTATTGCAGCTCCCTCCATCAATGATGATGTGTATACAACGTTCTTTGATGACGCCCTTCGTATGGAACAGATTATGCCGCTGTTCTTGCTCAGTCTTGGTCACCTGCACACTCAAAACTCGTTGAACAATTAACGATTTGTACCTCTCCGCGGCATCCGCAGCCACGCATTGCACATCTTGATCAGATCCATTGCAATCTTTTTCCTCATGCGCAATAAGAGCCAAAGTCTCCTCATCATAATCACTAGCATAATGACCCCAACCATCACAGCGGCAACATTGGATTTTACTAGTGTGTCCCGTAGAAGTCGTGGAAGATGAAGGTTGTGTAGAACCAGGAGGTCCATTCCGAGAGGGTGTTGGGGCCTTGCTTGTCATTTCTTTGCTGGACATGGCAGTGGCGCTAGCAGGAGGTGCCGTGGTGCGTGTAGAACGTGCACGAGTAGTCCATGAAGTAGACCGACCTGCAGAAAAATTAGTCCGCGAAGTCTGCCGATCCTGCACTTCACGTTCAGCAATACAAGCAAGATGGAACAAACGGGTGATGCTATGATACTCCTTACACTCCAAAATTGTTTGAATTTCCTTGTTTAACCCACCCCCAAAAGGTGCAAGCATAGGTTCAGTATCTTCAATAACACCACATCTAATTAACCCAGTTTGCAATTCCTGATAATATTCCTCTACTGAATTTTTGCCTTGTTTTAGGTGCTGCAATTTTTGAAGTAAATGACGTTGATAATATAGAGGCACCCAACGAGTACGCATATCAGTTTTTAAAACAGTCCAAGTGGTGGGAATGTCATTAGGATTCACTCTACAATATTCCGACCACCAAATAGAAGCAAACCCAGTAAATTCACAAACAACAGCTTTAACACGTCTATTGTCAGGATAATGTAGGCATGCAAAACGTTGTTCAGTTTATAATTCTCATGTAAGATAAGCATCAGGATCATATCTACCCTCAAACGGTGAAAGATGTAATTTCAGTTTAGCGACATGATCATCATCGTGCAATGCCTGAGGGCGTGGTGCAGCATGAGCATTGCGAAAGTAGGGGCGCGGACGACCAGCGGCTTGTGGCAGCACGTCTTCCCCCTTATTCTCGTCCTCTCCCTCATAGTAATCAAAGTTCTCATCGACATCAGCGGCGAAGGAAACACCCGAATTTTGTCCCCGTTCGAGGGGAATACGGCGCGCTCGGCCTGTAGAATTCGACGCGCGAGGAGCAGCAGCAGGTGGCGGTGGTGGTGGTAGTCGAGCAAGCAACTCATTGAACTTGGTGTCGAGCTTGGTATCAAAACTTTGCTCAAGACCCGCTATCTTGTCAAGCGCCTCACCAAGTCTTTTGTCAAAGTCCTGCGTGTTCTCCATCACAAGCGTGGCGAACTTAGTGTGCAGCTCTTTGTTCGTCAAGTTCTCCCATTCACCATCAGATCCGATCCTGTCATGGTTAGCAGAAAAGAAGAAACAAATCACAAGAATATGTTCCTATCAACTGCTATGTGTGGGAGGAAACACGCTTAATCCGTCAAGCCAAAAACAAAGCTCTTACAAGTTCTCACCAAGCAGCAGGAGGTGACTGGCAACAAATGGTGTCAACTCTCGCTGAAGATTAGATGAAGCGATTGCCAGGTGAACGTCACAACACACGGTGTAGAAATCTGTGGAGCTTTGGGAAGGCTTAGCAAGGATTAGCAATAATCAAGTCAGGAATGCAAGTTGAATAAACGCTCAAAGACGGTACTGTGCTGGTCCTAGGCTATACTGTACTAGAGACCCGAGCCTATAGCACCAATGAAGTCAAGGCGCGGCAACAACAAGCAACACGGTATAGCTCAAAAGCAGGATATAAGTGAAGAGCACAGATAACAAAGATTAAGAAATGATGAAAAACAGAAAAGGGCCAAAAACTCGATGTTCCCGAACGAATTTGGCAATTCAGAGTGGTTCCTGAAGCCGCAAACTAACAAAGTGGGTTTTGCTGGATAGAACTTTTCGTTCTGCAAATTTTGAGTGGTCGAACGTCGAAAACGGAGTTCGTATGTAAAAGTTATGCCCGTTTTACCAAAACTGTGAACACTGTAGCAATTCGGACTCAGATGTGGATTTCCGATGCAGACTCGGATTCGGATCCGTTCCGTTGTTTTTTTTTCCTTTTTTACCCGAAACAAATACGAAACAGAACACTTGAAGGAAAAATAAACACAAACCCTAACTCGAGGCGGTGGATGATGGCGGCGACGAAATATAGATGGTGGTGGCGGCGGTGTACAGGTGGTGACGGCGGCGGAATATAGATGGTGGTGGCGGTGGTGTATAGATGGTGGCGGCGGAAGGCAATGGTGGAAGGATGGTGCGAGTCGTGCGACGGCGGCGAGAAAGTATGCAAAGAACTCGAAACTCTAAAGGACTAGAGACTAAGACCAGCAACTCGACACGACGATGCAGACGAAGATTCAACAATGCAATGCACTGAAAAGAAAATGCGACAGGCCCGGACTGGTTGTAGGACGGAATGATCTAACCCTAATTGTATTTTTGGCTTTTTCGTGGACTGTAGGTATGAAGATGCAATCTAATCTAGTAAAACAGTAAATCTCACCGAGCAACCTGAAATCTGATATCACTTGATAGAGGCAAAGGTGTCCGATCTTTTGATGAGAGGATAACTACGATTTGGGTGGCGTCGACGTTGATGATCTGACTACAAACGTGCGAGGACGTTGCGCCTTAGCAATCGCTACACCAACTCCGGGAGGTTATTGACAGCGCCGTAGCACGGTCGACCCAACCACTCAGGTCTAATTCCTACAAGCAATCGAGAACAAGCAAGAACTATGAATTGACAATCTGAATATTGCGGATATAGATGAATGATTATATTGAAAGTGGGGTTCCGAAGGCGGTCTTAATCTAGTCGATTTGACACAGACGAAGTACGGCGAAGTTGCAAGCGACGGCTAACTTTTAACTAAACAAAACCCAAACCCTAAAACGACGACCTAGGGTTGTATTTATAGGGAGACAGAGGGGAATTTCGTGCAGCCTTGGAAAAGGGGGCCGAAATCCACCCTAAGTCGGTTTCCCTACCCATACGGACTCTAAAAATAGTCTATGAAAAGGTATTTCGAAAATACATATATCACTATGGACGAAAATATGAAGTGTGATCTTGAAATATTTCGTCCATGTCTTCTAAGTCCTGAAATCTCCACTTGTGGCGTCATCTCCAATCCTTGCATGCTTGCTGCCATCTCCATGAACAATCATGCTCCAATGCTTGTCCTTCTCCTCCTCGCTAGGTCCATTGTTCCTAAGAGTCACAAACACATCGGTTTTAGGCAGTAGCATATTCTCATGTATATTTGGAAGAGTTCCAAGAAACGAAAGTAGCTGATAATTAAGTTGACGGGCACGAGCTCGAGTAATAGCTCCTGTATAGATGTAGGACTAGTGGTTGTAACTGTAGGTGGGATGTCCTCATCACTGGCAATAGGAACATCCGTACGCGTGTACATCATCTCAACTGAGTATACTTGACAATGGGCTTGTTTAAGAGCTTAAAGTCCTTCGAGTTCACCTAAAACTGAGAAAGCAGTGTGTTAAATTTGATTGATATGTAGGGTGTGAACAAGTGAAACAAGTATACACTGGTATGTGAAATCAACTTGTCCTCTCCTCCATTATGATGGTAGTGGTCTCCTTACACCACCACCTTGTTTCTTCAACTTCTCCAAGCTCGCTTGCACACATTCCACATACAACTTGTCCTCTCCTCCATTATGATGGTAGTGGTCTCCTTACACCACCACCTTGTTTCTTCAACTTCTCCAAGCTAGCTTGCACACATTCCACATACAACTTGTCCTCTCCTCCATTATGATGGTAGTGGTCTCCTTACACCACCACCGTGTTTCTTCAACTTCTCCAAGCTAGCTTACACACATTCACCCATTGAGTCTCCACTTTCTTAGATTATTGTAAATCCGATCAAGAGTGATTCTAATCCTACGGAAGTTATGAGCATTATTCCTAACCTGAAATCTCTATCAAAATGAATCGTGTTTTCTTCGAGCTCATAAATCCTATTCGGAACAAAAAAAATGATAGAGAAGGTGACCATGTCATGTACTACCTCCAATCCGTAAAATAAGACGTGTAAATTTTGTCAAAAGTCACTTATTAGATACATCATCAAATATATTTTCATAATATATCTTTCAAATATTATAGTTGTCGATAGTTTATTCAATAAAAGTGGTCAGATTTCACATTGTTTGACTCAAAAAATAATATGCCCTTGTTTTTAGTAACATATGTAGTAAGTTATGTATCAGTTGTAGAAGTGGACTGCATTCTCATGCATCATGGAGGACATGCCACGCAACAGTGGCGGAGCTAGGGGGACCAGTAGGGTCTTGCCCCTGCCATGGTACATGAAGGAAAATTCTATGCATAATCCATGTTTAGAAGCATTTTTAGTGAAAATTAGCATGCTTGCCCCCGGGATGATTTACCATGCTTGGCCCCCCTTGAGATCAATTCCTGCCTCCGCCCCTGCCAAGCAACACCGAGCAGACAGATTGGGAGTGCTAGGTGTGACAACAACAACAACAACAACAACAACAACAGGTTGATACCGTAATGATGAACACACGATCAACCATTTTCTTACATCAAATCATCTGCAAGCTAGTAACAAACAATGCTAAGTATGAATCACAATCAGTCACATCCTGGCAACATATGACCTAACCACATCCAAAATCATGCACTGCACACAAAAATTATACGACAAGTTATTAAAGAACAAGGGTAAGCATGAACGACAATGAAACACACCCTTACAGTAGATCAGTTAGTAACAACATCTACCATCAGATCCATCCAAACCTACCTCATGCACACACTGTCGGGGGCTACCCCCGGGTAGGGTAAGTTGCGGTATAAAGAGCTCTAGAGAGTGGACCGGGTCTAGGTCAAACCGGGTCAACCAAGTCCCGGAGTAACCGAGGCATGGTGTAATTACAAACCGGCTTATGACAGCCGGGTCACTTAGGCCGGGTCATGTTAGCTGAGTCACGTTAACCGTCATACCACCGTCGGTCTACTCTTATTTATTCCCATGTGCAGGAAAGAGACAAAGAGGATCCGGCATAGCCTTGCCGGGTCAAAGAAGGAAACCAGGCATAACCATGCCGGTTAAGGAAGAGAAGAAACCTTACCTCGGATAGGAAGTCAAGGGCTTTGTCTTTTGGCCTGGCAGAGGAGCACGCCTGGCCGGAGAACCCGGAGCCTGGCAGACCGACATCCCGGGATGGGACAGCCCGGATAAGCTGGGACAAGACAGAAAGGGTCCTGTCATGGCAGAGACGACCCGAGATCCCGGAGGCGCGAGTCTCCTGCAGGAATCCCGGAGATCTCTGCAGGAGCACGTGAAGCCACCGTGGAGGAGAGAGCCGTTGTCACCAGGACACTATAAATACCCCTGTACCTCCTCCTGCGTGAGGGACGGAAGAGGAGATAACTCATTTGCCCCCTTTGTGCTTAGCTTCATCTTCTACCTCGTACCACTGTTCATAGTCTAGCAATACAGCTCAAGGAGCAGATCTTGTACTTGTGCTTGTGCTTCACCCATATACATCGAGAGATAGGCAGGAGTAGGGGTGTTACCTCCTCACGAGGGCCCCGAACCTGGGTAAATCGTGTGTGTGTGCTTGTGTGTTCTTGGTTCGATGTTCGTCCGTGCGCGCTTCTCAGCGTGCAAGCCCTCCCCGGATACCTCCAGCGTCCTATCGGCCCCACACTTAGCCATACCTATGGCATCTGCCGTGACACCACCACGACAGTTGGCGCCCACCGTGGGGCCAAGCGGCGCTGGCTGGAGTCTTCATCCGGACGGGTTCCATCACCACCTCCGGCGAGCGTGTGCTCAGCGGGTTGGTGTGCAAGCTCGGCGACATGCACTTCGTCAGCGACAACGCCGGTTGCTTCGGCGGCAGGCCTCTCCCGGCTAACGGCTGCCTCATCGCCTTCGGCTCCCTCCACACCTACGTCGCCACCGAGCTCGTCTGCAAGTACCCCGCGCGGGTGCTGGAGGCAGAAGATCCTCCTGCTCTCTGTGCGGCTCGCGGTCGGCGCATCACTCGCCCCGAGAGCTGCGCAGAGGTCATGATGACCGGAACTGCGGCTGGAGCTGGTCTGGAGGATGATGCCGACTCCGGAGAAGTCGGTAGGACGGCTAGGCCACCCCTGGAGAGGGTGACCCGGGAGCAGGGCGGCACGTCCGCGGTCAGGCCTCTTCCTCTGGATAAGGTGATCGAAAGACTCGCTGTTCCCATAGTTCCTGGTACGGGTGTAGCCCTGACCGAGGAAGAGTTAGAGCAGCAGCGCAAGGACCTGCATGCTGAGGCCTTGGAAATGGCCAAGACTAGAGAAGAGTTTGATAGATCATGCGTGAGTATAACAAGGCTCATGGCCTTGATGCTGTCGCATGGCTGATGTGCGTAAGAGAGGCAAAGGCCTCAATGTAGAGATGGCTAGGGATGGTAGATCCGGGTCAAGTGCGACTCGGGTAACGGCAGCAAAGCCGAATTATAGCTCTCCTGCCAAGACCCTTAGAGCTGCAGAGGCAGCAAGAGCTGAGCTAGCCGGTTTAACCGGCGAAGCTTACCGAAGCAGCAAGCAAGAGTGAATGAGTTGGTGGCAATAGCCAACCGACAGAATGAGGCATGTTTGAAGGGCAACACCATGGCTGGGGGTTCCCAGATTGTACACTCGGCTAAGGCCGGCAGTCAGAGGTCCAAAGGTCAAGCTTCTTCGCCGCATCCGAGTAGAGATCGTAACCCGAGTGTAAACTCGGGAAAGAACAAGCAGATCCAGACCTACAACCCGGACTATGCTGAAAGCAGATGGCCGGGCAGAACGGTGCAGGCCGGGCTAGGAGTAACCCGGCTCAGGGAAATCCGGGTCAGGGGAATCCCAATCCAGCTGGCCGAGGTCAACCACCTCGGTATCCGACTCAAAACCATGGTCAGCAACACCAGAATGTTGCGCATGTTCAGGAACCGCAAGGTGTTGACCAGAGGAACAACCGATATGATGATGGCAATTCGGCTCTGGAGAGAGCCGGATATCAGAGATATGACAATGCACTGGGAGCAGGTTAGGACCGCGCATGTTGGCGCCGGGTGATGCACGCATCAAGTTGGACAGGCTCCATTGGTCTGAGATACTGGAAGAGCAGGGCCCACCTGGACCTAAATGCTTCGGGCCCCGAATCATGGGGAGCCATCAGTGCCGCACTTTCAGTTGCCCCGAGGTTCGAAGACCTATGATGGTAACTCCAAGCCAGAGGACTGGCTGTCGGATTATCTCTCGGCAGTAAATGTGGCCGGAGGAAACCGCCGGTGGGCGTGAGATACATACCTCAGATGTTGGAAGGACCAGCCCGAATTTGGTTGAACAATCTGAGTGAGGGCAGTGTCAACTGCTGGCTGGATTTTGAAGAAGCCTTTGTGAGTAACTTCTCTAGCACATACAAGAGGCCGAATCGGCCACAGCAGTTGGCTATGTGTGTAGAGGCAGAATGAGACTGACCGAGACTACTTGACTCGGTGGAGTACAGTGCGCAATTCCTGCGAAGGAGTTGTGGAGGCGCAGGCCATTTCTGGTTTGCCCAGGGATGCCGACATGGCTCCATGCTGTGGCAAAGGTTACAAAGGGAGATGCCGCCACTTTGGCCGAGACAATTCGGATTGCAGACAGTTATGCACTTGGAGATCCAATGCAGCCTCTGCTCAACGCGGCTGAGCCGAGTCGACGAAACCCGGGTAACAGCAGATCCGGACAGTTCGGGCCTAATGATAGCCAGAACTTTGGACACAAGAGAAGGGAAGATCGGCCGGATCTTCGGTACGGGTCAAACATGGTTGCTGCGGTAGATCAAGAGCAACCGAATGCTGGTTGCAGCCAGAGGCCGAAGAACAATGGCCCACCTTGGGGCCAGAACCAAGATGGAAAGAAACCCTGGAACCAAGATGCACAACTGCCTGCCACTTATGAGGCAATGCTGGATGGACCATGCAGATACCACACCAATGATAAGCGTGGGCCGGCACATCACTCGACTCGGCAATGCAGTTGGTACCATAGGACCTTGAGGGAAGGAGCTGGATCCGGAGGAAACCAGAGGGGTGGTCCTCCGAGGCAGCCACACCGAAACCTCAGCAGCGTGTTGCGCTAACCGGGCAAACAACACTCCGGTGAACCGGCCGAATCAACAGCAGCAACAGAGGCCGAATGATAACAGGAGGGAACCGAATGATGTGAATCAGGTGAACCACGGAGGCAACTATGGCAATGCCGGCCCTAATCGCCAGAATGAGTATCATGAAGCTCATCATAGTTATGTGGTGTTCGTGACCGAGGCAACTGACAAAAAGAGTCGGGCGCGGCGCCAGATGGAGGTCAATGCTGTTATGCCGGCTGTGCCAAAATATATGCACTGGTCGGATCAGGAGATTACCTGGGGGATAAAAGATCACCCCCGAATCATGCCAACCCCAGGAGGTTATGCTCTGGTGGTGGACCCAACATTTATTGGGCCCAACCAGAATGTCAGATTCAGCAAGGTTCTGATTGACAATGGCAGCAGCATCAACATCATGTACCGAGATACAATGGTGAAGTTGGGTATTACTGCCAACATGTTGTTACCAACCGACACAACTTTTCATGGTATAGTGCCTGGTGTCTCATGTGCACCTATGGGTAAAATGTGGATTGATGTATGTCTCGGCACCAAGGAGAACTCCAGGACCGAGACTGTCCTGTTCGAGATAGTAGACCTCGAAAGTCCATACCATGCTCTACTCGGCAGGCCAACTCTGGCCAAGTTCATGATATCCACCCACATGGCTTACCTGAAGATGAAGCTGCCAGGACCGAATGGTATCATTACCATTGCGGGTAACTACAAGAGCTCCATCGAGTGTGCCTCGGCTGGCTCTAACTTGGCCGAGTCTCTGATCATAGCTGCTGAGAAGAAAAAGATGAAGCAGGTGGTGGCCATGGCTCAAGCTGCGCAACTCGGCATGCCGGGAATGGCCCACATGGAGCAAAATGCGGCGTTCGAGGCGCCCAAGGAGACCAAGAAGATCACTATTGACCCGGAACACCCCGAGCGCAAGGCTATCATAGGGAGCGGGTTAACGGAGAAATAGGAAGGCGAGCTCATCCAATTCCTCCGTGAGAACCGAGACATCTTTGCATGGTCGAATCATGACCTGGAAGGTGTTCCGAGGGAGTTGGCTGAGCACTCATTATTTGTGAGGCCCGAGATGAAGCCCGTGAAGCAGCCGATGCGGCGACTTTCGGACGAGAGAAGGCAAGTGATACAAGATGAGCTGACCCGGCTACTGGCAGCCGGATTCATCATGGAGGTACTGCACCCGGACTGGTTGTCTAACCCGGTCCTGGTAGAGAAGAAAAAGGATGACCCAAATGTAGCCAAAGTGTGGCGTATGTGTATTGATTACACGAACCTGAACAAAGCATGTCCTAAGGATCCATTCCCGCTGCCTCGGATAGATCAAGTGATCGATTCCACAGCCGGGTGTGAGCTGTTATCCTTTGTAGATGCTTACTCTGGTTTTCACCAGATACCGTTAAATCCGGATGATCAAATGAAAACTGCATTTATCACCCCGTATGGGGCTTATTGCTATCGTGTCATGACATTCGGTTTGAGAAATGCCGGTGCTACTTATCAAAGGTGTATGCAAAAATGTTTGCAGAATCAAATAGGAAAAAATGTGCAGGTGTATGTCGATGACATAGTCATTAAAACTAAAGAGAAATCAACCTTGATCGATGATCTAAGAGAAACATTCGCAAATTGAGAAAATACCGGATGAAACTTAACCCGGATAAATGTACATTTGGTGTACCAGCAGGAAAATTACTCGGTTTCCTTGTATCTAGCCGAGGTATCGAAGCTAATCCGGTAAAGATTCGGGCTATTGAGAATATGAGGTTGCCTCAAAATCTTAAAGATGTGCAAAAGTTTACTGGTGTCTTGCATCCCTAAGCCGGTTTGTAAGCCGGTTAGGAGAAAAGGCCTTGCCCTTGTATCAATTGATGAAAAGAACCAATAACTTTGTGTGGACTCCACAGGCAAATGCGGCTTTTGCCGAGTTAAAAAAGATGTTGGTCACTGCTCCGATACTTGCTTCCCCACTGCCCAAAGAGCCGATGTTGCTCTATATTGCAGCCACAAACCGAGTTGTGAGTGCTGTAGTAGTGGTGGAGCGGGAAGAAGATGGCAAAACCGTGCAGAGGCCGGTGTATTATCTGAGTGAGGTGATATCGACATCCAAGCAGAATTACCCTCATTACCAGAAGATGGTGTATGGTGTCTATATGGCAGCCAAGAAGTTGAAGCACTACTTTCAAGAGCATCCAATAAGGGTGGTGTGTGAAGCTCCTATCTCGGAGATCATCGGATGCAAAGATGCAAATGGCCGAGTTGCCAAATGGGCAATCGAGTTATCCCCTTACACTCCACAGTATGAGAGAAGAGATGCAATCAAATCTCAGGCACTGCCGGATTTCCTTGTGGATTGGGCCGAGATGCAGTATGAGCCACCAGCCCATGACCCGAATTACTGGACAATGCATTTTGATGGATCCAAGACAAAGATTGGTTTGGGTGCCGGAGTAGTTCTTACCTCACCGAAGAAGGATCAACTGAGATATGTGCTGCAAATTCATTTCACCGCATCCAATAATGTAGCCGAGTATGAGGCACTCATCCATGGGCTTAATGTGGCCAAGGAAGTGGGGATTCGCCGAATTGAGTGCTTCGGTGATTCGGCTCTGGTTGTACATCAAACCTCGGGAAATTGGGATGCAGTGGATGCCAACATGGCATCATATCGATTTCATGTCCAGAAAATTTCGGGATTTTTTGAAGGATGCGAGTACACACATATACCTCGGGCAGAGAATGAAGCTGCCGATGTACTATCCAAACTCGGTTCATCCAGAGATCCAATTCCACCCGGAATAGCTTTGGAGCATTTGAGAAAGCCGTCCATTAAGCCATCGCCAGAATCCGAATCAATTTATATCCCGCCGATGCCAAAGTCGATGCAGTTCCAATGGATGTTGATGTCGGTTATGTCGGGGATAACTCGGGGACTGCCAAGCAGAACCCGGGGACTGACGAGGAAATGTCGGACGAGCCAGTAGATGCTGAGCCAATGGATGTAGATATGCCAGTGTTTCCTGTAAGACCTGTCCCGGAGTGGGCACAACCTATAATGACATATCTTGTTAATGGGAGCCTGCCGGATGATAGAACCGAGTCTAGGCAAGTGTTGAGAAGAGCAAAAGCATACACCATCATCAATAAGGAGTTATACAAGAGAAGCACAACCACAGTGCTGCAGAGGTGTGTTGACCCGGCAGAAGGAGAAGAAATGCTCCTAGAGATTCATCAAGGGGAGTGTGGACATCATGCCTGCTCAAGAGCCTTGGTGGCCAAAGTATTTCGGCATGGGTTCTACTGGCCCACTGCTTTGCAACAAGCCGAAGACATAGTCAGAAAGTGTGAAGGATGTCAGAGATTTGCAAAAAAGATTCACATGCCAGCCTCGGCACTCAAGACAATTCCAATCACTTGGCCTTTTGCTGTTTGGTGCCTTGACATGGTGGGAGAATTCAAGCCAGCCCGAGGTAACATGACTCATATACTGGTGATGGTGGACAAATTCACCAAGTGGATAGAGGTAAAGCCAATCCGGAAATGTGATGGACATACAGCAGTGACTTTCTTGAAGGACATAATTCTGAGATATGGTTATCCACACAGTATCATCACAGATAATGGAACCAACTTTGCTGTGGGAGAATTTGCTCGGTTTTGTGCCGAGAAGAGAATTAAGCTGGATATAGCTGCAGTTGCACACCCACAGGCCAATGGGATGGTAGAAAGATCAAATGCCTTGGTACTAGATGGCATCAAGGCTCGGTTAATTGCACCATTGTTACGCACTCCGGGTTGTTGGATAGATGAGCTCCCAGCAGTATTATGGGGTCTCAGGACCACACCGAATCGATCGACTGGCTACACACCATTCTTCTGGTTTATGGAGCAGAAGCTGTTCTGCCAACCGACATACAATATGATGCACCGAGAGTGACAATGTACACTGAAACCGAGGCAAAAGAAGCCCGGGAAGATGGTGTTGACCTACTTGAAGAGGCCCGAGAGCTGGCCTTATCTCGGTCAGCAATATACCAGCAAAATCTCCGACGCTATCATAGCCGGAAGATCAGCCCTCGGGTGTTCCAAGAGGGAGATTTGGTACTGAGGCTGGTGCAACGCACTGCAGGCCGACATAAGTTGACACCTCCATGGGAGGGACCATTCATTGTGAGCAAGGCTCTGCACAATGATTCATACTATCTTATAGATGCACAGGAACCGATGAAGCACAGGATGGACAAATCCGGAGAGGAAACCAAGCGTCCATGGAATATAGCTCTACTCCGACCCTTTTACTCATAAAGGGCGCAGTGTATGTATCTCGGTTTCTATATGAATGAAATGTCGGCACCCCGAATCAAAACTCGGGGACTGCCTCGTCTATATGCTTGTGTCATCTTTGTTTTTTCATTTATGTTTTTCCTATGCCGAATGATTTGAAGCCTTGCCTCGAAGTTCAAAGTACTGTATGCTATCTTATTGTGATCTTGTGACTCGACTGACAAACGCCAAAAAAGGCAGTCAAGAGCTGAGGTGATGGTTCGTAGTGAACATGAAAATGAACTCGGGACTCGGCCCAAAAATGATTCGGCATAGCTTGTTTACTAACCCTGTTTTTCATATTTGTTTATGTCGGATGACTTTAAACCCCAACTCGAATGTTATGAAGTATTGTATGCTATAATTCCTATCTTGTGACTCGACTGTCGAACGCCTAAATGGTAGACAAGAGCAAAGATTGACAAGTATAGTGAACAAGAAAATAAACTCGGGGACTCGGTTTAAATTGATCCAACATAAACCTCGTCTTGTTCGAATTAAGCAAAATAAAGTAGTCTCGGAGGAACTTAAAATGTATATTACATCTGCACCCGGCATTCCGGGGATTTAACAGTTTAAATTCATCTAAGTTAAGCGGCAGCTTCGGAGGAAGGAGCAGCTTCGGTTGCAGGGACAGACCCGGATGACGCAGGAACCTCGGTGAAGGAGGAACCTCGGTTGAAGGAGCAGCTCGGTTTCAGGGACAGACCCGGATGAGGAGCAACCTCGGTTGAAGGAGGAACCTCGGTTGCAGGAGTAGCTTTGGTCAGCGGAGTAGCAGACTCGGGGGCAGTCGGAGTGATCTTGCTGCTTGCTGAAGCATCGATAAGATCAGACATAGTCTTCAAGGAAATGTCGGTAGCACTCTGATTGGCCGAGTCAGGCGTGGCTCATTGGAGATCTCGGCAGCAGATTGTTTCGCAGTCTTAGCCGAGGCATCAGGAGTTGACTCGGAGTCATCAGACTCGGAGTCAGACCACCGTATTCTTGCTCGGAGTCATCATCAGCGTTGACTTCTTCTTCTTCTCTTCATCATCCGAGTAAACCACACCAGGTTCAACAGACCGAGTGTTGGCAAACCTGGCCATGAAGGTAGCAGCTTCCCCACGCCTCGCAATTAATGCCGGGTCGGTAGCCCATGGGGAGCCATCGCGCAGAGTACGCAAGCCGTCGAGGTTGATTTCCTCATACCAAGACATCAGAAAGAGCAAGGCTGCGTCGGCCCCGGCACGAGCAGAAGAAGACCTCCATTCCCTTAGCCGAGTCTCGGTTTGATGCAAGCATTTGGATAACTCGGCAATAGTCTTGACACTGGGAGATCCGGGCCACAAGACATGGTAGGCTCGGATACTGGCATTAAGAAGCTCGATGCCGATACTCTTCAAGGGAGAAATGCGAGCTTTGAGTGCAATCAAATGATCGTCAATATCCCAAGCTTCGGGTAGCGGAGCCCCAGATGCCTCGGCTCTACTAGCTCGGGCCTTCATCACAGTGTTGGCTGCTGCAGCTTGCAGTGCTCAAATTGTTCTGAGGATAAATAGGCTGACGCCGAATCAAATGAGATACCGACACAAAATTTCATGTCAGGAAGGTATAAAGAAAAAGGATATGATTCAGGAAACTTACTATCCATTCATCATTGAGTTTGGTGAGCTCAGCCAGCCACTTGGCAACATTTGCCTTGAGGGCATCCGACTCTTCTTCAGCTTTGGTAGCTTTAGCCTCGCATTCAGTAATGTGCGCTTGAATCTTCTGGTCACCAGCAGCACGCTTCTCCAGAGCTTTCTTCAACGTGTTCTCTCCTTCTTCAGCTCGGTCTTCTCTTTCTCGACCCGGTCAAGATCCCGCTGAGCCGAATCACCTCGGACTTTTCTTCTTTAAGAGCACGCTGTGCTCAGTTTCCTTCTTCTTCATTTCCTCCTGCTGGTTCTGGAAGGAGAGCTTAAGCGCCCGGTGCTCCAAGGCTAGATTCTTGAAGATCCGGCTCCGAGTGTTGGTGCAATCCTGCCAAAAGGAAAGATGTTAGTGAGGGTAAAAAGAATCTCGGGGACTGGAGCCCGAGATTGATGAAGATTACTGACAGAATTAAGCTAAAAAGAATCTCGGGGACTGTGAGCCCGAGATTGATAAGAGATCATACCGAGTCAGCTAGACATGAAACTCGGGGACTGGTCGTCCGAGTTTAATGTAAGCTCATGCCGGGTAAACTCGACATGAGACTCGGGGACTGGGCATCCCAATGTTTTTTATAAGTTAAGATTAATGATCAAGTTTTTGAAGATTCGCGCCGAGTTACCTATTACTCGGACGAGTATCAGTTACTCAACCCGAATCTCGGGGACTGTGGATAGTGTGACTATTGATCATTGTAAAGTAAGTGCTAAGTTCTGAGAAATTTACCTCGACAACCCTGCTAGCCTGAAGGGCCGAGACCTGCATAGAGTGCAGGGATTGTGCAACCAGGCCGGGGCCAACCGGGTGTGGATTCGCCGGAGTAGAAGAAACTTCGCTGGGGTCCGCGGCATTCCAATCCATCACGTACTGTCCAACCGAGCCGAGGCTGTTATCACTCGGAGTGCGAAGACTCGGAAGAACATGGCTGTTGACCCGGGGGCGGGAAATCATCTCGGAGAGGTCTTGGTACGCCCGGTTTGCTGTTGGAGTCACAGTAATTTGCCTGCTCTGGTCGGTTGAAGGTTGGCCAGAGGCTTGCTGAGTCGGCACAGTTGGACGCGGTGGTGCCGGAGTATGGACCGGTACTGGGGGCTGCTGCTGCTTCTGCTGTTTCTCTTGCTGCAGCTTTTGCTGTTTCTCTTGTTGCTGTTTCTGGTCCTTCTCCTTCTGCTGCTGCGGCTCTCCTTCTGCTGTTGCTGCTGCTGCTGCTGCTGCTGTTCTGCTGTTGCTTCAACTGTTGCTGTTGCTTGTTGTGCTTATGCTGTGCACGAGGTGAGAGTCGGGGATCCAACTTAGACGAGGTCTTAGTCGGAGTCTTGACCCGCTCCGTCTCCAAGTCCTTAAGAGGCGAGAGGGAGATTGGTCTCGACCCGGAGCCGAGGTTTGCTCGAGGCCTTGGTCCCCTCCCAGATCCGAATCAGGATTCGGCGGCGGAATGTCGGCCGAGGTAGCGCGCACCGGGGAAGGGATTGCCCCTCCGGGGCTGCTAATCCCGGTGTTGGCCGCCAGGGGTGGCGATGAAGGAACAGGAGATAAAATAGAACTGTGGGTCTGTTTTGCGGCGATGGGATCGCTGCATAAACCGAGGTAAAGTGTTAACTCGGGTGAGGTTAACTTCGGTTAAAGGAAAGAAGGAAAGCAAGAAAAGTTATACGAAGTTTATCTTACCCCTTGCTGGTTGGTAGGACCTTAGCCTTACGCTTGGAAACGACCTGCTTGGTTTCTTAGCCGGAGGAGCCTGACCCGGACGCACCGGAGCGTTTTCGGATGTGCCTTGCGCACCCGGATTGGCTGTAGCAGGAGGTGCAGACCATGAAATAGGAATAGCATCAATGGGATCTAGGATTTGACAATCGTCATCTTCGTCGTCTGACAAGTCTTGAACGAAGACACGGGCGGATGGCTTACCCGTAGAAGCCTTGACGAGGACCACGATATAAAGTGGACTCGTCTCGGGTCGCTCACGGCGATCTTTTGTCCACTTCCTGGTTTCAGTCCCCATCTTCGGTGATTTGTCGAGTAAACAGCTGCAGGAAAAGTGAAGTAGATTCGGATTAGTCAGATGGTGCATCACCGAGATAAAAGTAGCCTCGGAAGGCAGAGCTATGTCAGTTCAAAGGTGATAAACTAACCCGAGGCGGAAGCCGGGATCGCTCAAACGGCTCTACGCCCCATTGCCAATCGTCCTCCATCTCGGTCTGGGCGATGGCCTTGACCCGTCTCCTAACTTGGGGGTGGGTAAGATCATGGGTGCTGACCCGGATAGGGTCCAGCAAACCACTCATGTGGCAAATCTTGTGCACACGGTGCTGAAGAGGGTTGACTCGACGCATGACGAAAGTCCTCAAGAGGTCGTCTGCACACAACTTCTTTTCCAGCAGACCCTCAAGGGTTTGGTGGATCAGTTGGACTCAGGAAGGGTGTCCTGCGGGTCATAGTTCCAGTTTAACTCGGCTGTGGGGGGAGTGATGTTGAACTCCGGCAGGTTGAGAACATCCCGCTCTGCTGGGCTCTTCACATAGAAAAAGGACCTTTGCCACTTCCGGCAAGATTCTAAGCCGGCAATCCGAGGAAAGATGGAGTGCTTCCTCGGAGTGATGCTAGCCGCACCGCATGCGGTCATATCCTTCACGACATCCTTGTCCTTATTCGGGATAGTTTGCTTCCGGAGGCGGAAGTACTTGGCCCAGGCGCTAACAGTGGGCCAGAGGCCGAGATACCCCTCGGTGAAGGAGGAAAAGGATGAGAGTGATGTAATGGCGTTGGCAGGGAGATGGTGAGGTTGTAAACCGAAGAAGTCGAGAAATTCCCGGAAGAAGGGGCTAGCTGGGAGTCCAAACCCGCGCTGAAAGTGCGCAAGGAACACCACTCGTTCACCCGATTCTAGAACCGGTTCGAGTTCCAATCCCGGAAGCCGGCATATAGCCTCGGCCGTAATGTGCCGGGTCTTGAGCAACCAATCAGGTCATCTTGTACTACGTCGGATCCCTCCCATCCGCCTCGGTTGCTAGGTGCCGCCGATGACTCGGCCGGGTCGGGAGTACTACGGCCTGACATCTCAGGACCAAACCTGCAAAAAAGTACAAATACAACCGAGATAAGTAACTCGGAGTTATGAATCTAGAATCGGAACAAGTGACCCGGAGAAACAATGCAAATGACTCGGAAACCGAGACAAATGACCCGGAAGAGCCGTGCAACTGCCTGAGGAGTAGAGCACGGAAACCGAGTTAAGTGATTCGGAAACCGAGGTAAAATCACTCGGAAAGATGATTCGGAAAGATGATTCGGGTAAAAGTTATAAACATGAGTTTGCATGAATCTGTGAGCAAGTAAGATCTACCGAGCAAGTAAAAAAGGAAGTAAAACATGAGTCTAAGGCAGAGAAGGATGAAACTAACATGATCCGTGCCAGGATATCAGTGCGAAAAAGATCTAGAAACGGATCTAAGCAGGTTCATCTATGAGCAAACAAAGCTAATCCTAGCAAGTCTAGTGTTTGGAGATCTAGAACACCCTAAGGATGAACTATGAAGAACATGCTACGAAGAACACTTGAGATGATTCATGAAGAAGACAGAGATTGGGGATCCATACCAGAATGCAGATCCCGCGTGAAGGAGTTTGGCGGCGGCGGCGCGGTCGATTCCGGTCGTCGACGGCCGCGAAACGTTCCCGGCGTCGTGCGAGGGCGGAGTGTTCTTCGCGGCGGCGGCGGTGGCGGAAGGGCTTTCGCAGTGGAAAGGGAGCGAAGGAGGAAGAAGACCTCACCGTTCCTCTTTCCCCTATTTTATAGGCGCGGAGGCGTGCGGTTTGCGAAGCGGCGGGAGTAGTTCCCCAAACCGCGCTCCGATCTGGCCGTGGCAACCGTCCGTTAGTGGGCGTAATGGTGGGCCCGTCATCATTGGCGCGGTTACCCAGGCGCCGCGCGGGGTGGTCAAATGTGGTTAAAAGCTGCGCTTGAGGTGACCGGACACGACACGTGTGACGTATGCGACGTGCGGTGCGTGGCGCGTGCAGAGGCACGGTCGGCCGTACGCGCGAATCAAGGCAAACCAAGACATCCTTGCATCAAATTTCGTGACTGGAACTCGGTGGAGTTAGGAAGAATTTCGTTGTATCGGTTAGACCAAGTTGAGGAGGAAAGTCGGACACGGTTGCTAATTTGACTCGGAGAAACTCGGCCAGACCGAGACATACTTAAGTCGGAAAGGCTGTTAGTTTGATTTGTTTTGTTAAACCTGGTGTGGCCCTCCATCCGAGGCTGTAGGACCGCACCAGCTTCGGGGACTAATGTCGAGGGGCTACCCCCGGGTAGGGTAAGTTACGGTATAAAGAGCTCTAGAGAGTGGACCGGGTCAAGGTCAAACCGGGTCAACCAAGTCCCGGAGGAACCGAGGCATGGTGTAATTACAAACCGGCTTATGACAGCCGGGTCACTTAGGCCGGGTCATGTTAGCTGAGTCACGTTAACCGACATACCACCGTCGGTCAACTCTTATTTATTCTCATGTGCAGGAAAGAGACAAAGAGGATCCGGCATAGCCTTGCCGGGTCAAAGAAGGAAACCAGGCATAACCATGCCGGGTTAAGGAAGAGAAGAAACCTTACCTCGGATAAGAAGTCAAGGGCCTTTGTCTTTTGGCCTGGCAGAGGAACACGCCTGGCCGGAGAACCCGGAGCCTGGCAGACCGACATCCCGGGATGGGACAGCCCGGATAAGCTGGGACAAGACAGAAAGGGTCCTGTCATGGCAGAGACGACCCGAGATCCGGAGGCGCGAGTCTCCTGCAGGAATCCCGGAGATCTCTGCAGGAGCACGTGAAGCCACCGTGGAGGAGAGAGCCGTTGTCACCAGGACAACTATAAATACCCCTGTACCTCCTCCTGCGTGAGGGACGGAAGAGGAGATAACTCATTTGCCCCCTTTGTGCTTAGCTTCATCTTCTACCTCGTACCATAACACCATAGTCTAGCAATACAGCTCAAGGAGCAGATCTTGTACTTGTGCTTGTGCTTCACCCACATATATATCGAGAGATAGGCAGGAGTAGGGGTGTTACCTCCTCACGAGTGCCCCGAACCTGGGTAAATCGTGTGTGTGCTTGTGTATTCTTGGTTCGATGTTCGTCCGTGCGCGCTTCTCAGCGTGCAAGCCCTCCCCGGATACCTCCAGCGTCCTATCGGCCCCACACTTAGCCATACCTATGGCATCTGCGGTGACACCACCACGACACACACAGTTATAAAAAAATCAATATTAAGTGTTATAGGGTTATTACAGGCACCAGAGTTGGGGAAGGATGCATAACACAGCTCTAGGATGCATATCATAGCTCGGTAAGTCCCCGCCATGGCCATGTAGCTCGAAGGGGGAAATAGTGGGTTTGGATTTGGGAGGTGAGCCTGATGGCTGTAAATAAGAGCCTAGTTACACTGGCGGTGAGTGAATTTCTCACGCCACCTCCATGGCTGCAGCAGCTCACACGCGGCGTTATCGGAAGCACGCCCCTATAGAGAGGATCTAGATCCGCAAGAGCTTTAAGCATCGTGCGAGCATATCCCTTAGTACATCCGGTCATCGTGATTTTGACTGACCACGGTCTGGTCTAGCCTCGTGCCGCGACTCTAATGACATGGGTGATGAAGCCAGATTCTTTGTAGAAGAAGAGAGGCTGGATGCTTGCTCCGTCAACAAAACGGGTGGAAAAGGAAGAGAGGAGG
Organism: Poa pratensis; assembly: GCA_947311845.1. NCBI lineage: Eukaryota > Viridiplantae > Streptophyta > Magnoliopsida > Poales > Poaceae > Poa > Poa pratensis. The sequence continues at coordinate 34,311,422 of CAMZMU010000065.1, forward strand.
AATGACCGAATGAGTATTGAGTGGGGCGGCTGCAATGTATTGCAAGCGCCGCGTGCGTGAATCACGGTTGGCCCGGTCGCAAGTCAAACCATCCCCATCCTCCTGTCCGGCCCGTCGGTCCTCCCTAGTGCGAACTTGCATACATGTGCGTGTGGACGATGGATGCCAACCACCGCGGCGCCCAACAACTACCCAACCAATCCTCTCTCCTCGGAGTTGTCTCCCACCTCCTCTCTCCTCACCTCACCTGTGCTCTCCACACGACCACACCCACGACAACAGCTGCCCGCCCGCCTGCCTCGTCGCCCTCTCTCCCTCGCGGCTCGCCCGCGCTTCGGCTCTCAGGTTACTCTCTTCTCCTCTCTCTTTCTTCCAGCCGCATCTCCTCTCGCTCGTTGAATTCGATTTAGGATGGGTGGGTTGATTGATTGCGCCGCCTCGTCCAATTCGATTTTGGTGGGTGTTTCGATTTGATCGAGTGATTACCCTGCGAGATTGAACCTCGGAGCCGGCAGATCGACTTGCAGTTCCGACCTATTTAATCTACCCCGTATCATTCATTTCCCCTGATTTCGCGCCATACTTCCGGCCGGCGATCCTGGAATTTTGCATCATTTCATATTTTCATTCCAGCCAACATGACCAAACCCCCTGGCAAATCGAAAAAAGAAAATAATCGACAGAGGTGTCATTTGGGTGGTTGCTGGGTAGGTAGGTAGGTGTGCTGTTAGGGGGTCACTAGTTCAATGGCTCAATCAACATAGGGGTTAACAAATTGTTTACTAGTACTACGATAACCGTATGAACCTCTAGGGATAAATAAAAGGAGTCAAACTGCATTCGGTGAATCTGTCTTATCAATTCCGCTGGCGCTAAAAAGGGATGTATTTTATTGGTTTCATAAGTGATGATCATGGACCTGCCATCATTCACAGCGCAGTTGCCAGCTACATCTCTTACTGTTCCGGCATGTACCATCTCTTGACCACTAACATTTTGCTCTCTCAACGCACTCACAGGCTTAGGTTGCTGCTGTTGATACCATATGAATTCCTTTTTCCAAAGGCTTTCGGCGACGCCACGTGCTCCGAAGAGAATGTCCAACAAGGAATCGAGAGATGCCCATTCCTGAGGAACATCAACGAGCCTACGAGTTTTTCCTTGACATCTGTTAATTTTCCCGTTCCGGTATGTCCCTCCCTACCAATAGCACCCGTCCTTCTTATGTCTGAAATGATTATTATGCATTTGATTGCTGAACTCTATTTCATTTTCTGCTTGTGAAGGCAACCGGAGCCAAGGGCCCAATTTTCGAGGATGGGCCCAACTTTGACACAGCGTTCCGAGTTTTCCACGGCCGAGACGGAGTTGTTCCGCTTTCAGAAGGGTCGTTCGCACATATTGAGAAGCCTCTGCCGAAGCCCGCTCCTGAATTTAACCCCTTGGCGGCCAAAGCAGCTACCATAAGTCTCTCTGGATTTGGAGGCTTTTTCAGTTTTGGTGATTTCTCAAACAAGCGCAACAAGCAAAACTTGAACAAAAAGAATCCCAACAACCTCCCCCAGGTAATTATGGTTTCTCTTTTCTCAAGCATTTGTTCTTTTCTTCAAATTACCATCCTCCTGTTACAATCCTGTCAAAGGAGCATTTAGATGAGACCAATTTTGTAGGACCAAAAGAAATAAAATTTAGCTAATTATCTTGGCAGTGGTAGATGCATGTTCCACATGATATTTATGAACTACCATACATAGAGAAAACATTAAAATGGGCAATAAGTATAAAGGTATTCATTAGAATTGGGCATGTCGCTTGATCTTGTTTTTTAGAATTGAGCATGTCGTTCATTTACCTGATTATGCTTTCCCTTGCACTTCAGAATCAAGGCCAGTCTAATCATAATCATGAAGCGATGAGCAACGAATGGCTGGAAAATGGTCAATGCCCCCTTGCAAAATCATATAGAGCACTGGGTGGAGTTGTTCCTCTCGTCGCGAAGATGCTGACACCCCCAGCTGGTATGAAAATAACATGTCCACCTGCGATCGTTGCTGCCCGCGCAGCAATATCCCGCACGGCCTTTGCGAAGGGGCTTCGCCCTCAGCCCCTGCCGACAAAAGTAGTGGTGATCGCACTGCTGGGTATGGCGGCAAATGTTCCTCTTGGCATCTGGAGGGAGCACACTACCAAGTTTTCGGTGCAGTGGGTTTGCGGCGGTCCATGCCGCGGTGCCTTTCATAGGGATGCTGAGGAAGTCCATTCTGATGCCGAAGAGCGCCATGGCCCTTACCATAGCTGCCTCGATACTGGGTCAGACAATTGGTTCTAGAGCTGAACGTATCAGATTGAAGAGGGCAAAATTAGCAGCAGAGGGCCATGGCCTTGATCATGCTACCTGGATTGAAGCTCCAGTGAGCCTGAAAACTGGGAGCTCAGGCGGTGCTGTCCAGTTCTGGGATCCACTCGCCCTCAGAGTCAAAGACACCGTATCCCCAGCCATGGTTCCAACCGTTGGTGCTATTTACTGATGAGATGATAATGTTTTCATTTCGGCTGTCGCGAGAATTGTATCAGGGTTTCAGAGTTTGCTTCTTGTATTCATTGTTATTGTGCCTTTGTAAAGGATTACTGGCTACATTGGATTCTTCTCCCCGTTATCATGTGTTTGGGAGCAGCGAATAAATTTCACATGTTTTTTCATCTTTTCTGGTTTCCTCCTGTGGCACTTGCTTGGTCAATGCACTTGGTCAAATGCACGCCAGAGTCACAATCAAATTATCAACGTGCGCTCAGTCTTACCATCTGGGTCATCCAACGTGTTTCCGACGTCGTTCTCTGGCGGCTCCAAGTCTGTCCTCGACGTTGATCGCCTGGTTTATTCTTGCGGTGGGAATGCGTAGGAACTAGGAATCTCTCATTTGCATGCAATTAGCAACGCTCTGCCATGGTGGCAAGGTTGGAACGACCAGGAATTTGGATAAAATGTTTCACCGTTGACAAGTGAACGAACTGTTGTATTTTACAACTTGGTGGACTGAAGTGTTCCCACAGGACAAGCTTGTGTACTACGAGTAACTACTAACATTGCAATTACCTCTTTAATATTTGTGTCTCGGTAAACTTCTCAAAAAAAGAATTGCTTGGTCAAATGCCAGAACAGGACAGAGACACCATCACACCAAATGCAACAACAAATAAAGTCTACTGCTAAGGATTACATCATCTTTGTTCCGACAAAAGCTCCAGCAACTGCTTGCTGTGCAAAATACAAGCGACTACAGGCTAGCTAGTATATCTCATCATCTGGGACATCTGGTGTAAGGAACTTCTGAGGGTCCTTGTACAATTCCTCGTAGTTGTACTTAGGCTTCACCCTCTCTGGGACAGGCTCGAGTGCGATGATGCTGTCTTGATCTATCACGCCATCGATGATGCCATAATCGACAGCTTCCAGAGGACCCATGTATCGGTCTCTGTCGATGTCTTTCTCCACCTGCTCCAGTGTGCGCCCTGTAAAGCCTGCTATTATCCGGGTTACATTCCTCTTGCTAGTCAGAATTTCCTTGGCTTGGACCTCTACATCCAAGGCCTGGCCACTCGCGCCTCCAACGGGCTGATGCATCATAATCCTGGTGTTAGGCATGGCGAATCGTTTCCCCTTTGTGCCACCACCAAGGAGTATAGAAGCTGTGGATCCAGCTATGCCCATCCCAATAGTGGATACATCTGCCCTCACGAGCTGCATTACATCATAGATGGCCATTGTCGCACTGAAAGGGAAAGCTTCAAGGGTCAGTCACAACATGTAACTGTTGTGTATCAAAAGATATGCAAAGAGCTAACGGAAGAAAATCATTGCATACACTTCAACATCATGACCTGGCTATTACTTGCTCTCAACTTCTGGTTCAACAAACTATTCCTGTTGGACGGGACTATCCTGCTCTAACCACTCCTACCGAAGGTGTATATATAACAATCTGCACTTATTAACAAAAAGAACTACCAACACGTTTGGTTGGGGTAATTAAAGCTTAGGGAATGGAAACTGAAGATGTATGGACTTTAAATCTGTTGTATGGTTGGAAGATATGGGGGTTTAAGAAATTAAGAGGATGTTGGTGTGGGAGTTGAGAATCCATCAAACAGCATTCAGAGTCAAATCATAGTCAACTGAATTAAATAGTAGCGAGCTAGTGATACAAGCTTAGATACTTCTTGATCTTCATAGAGAAGCTGGGTGCTGGATGAAGACTTGAATTAGTCACTCCATTCAATTCAATTTAAAGATTTATATATGGCCTAAATTTCACTTCTATACTTAAGATGTTACCATCCGTAGATTATACCGGGTTTTTTTATACATTTTTGCTGCTTTGGGAATTATGAGTGTAATAGTCTATATAGAAACTAGGAACTAAAGTAGACAGGAATACAATCAAACTACAAACCATTTCTTACGGACAACAAAAACGCAGCTTCACTAAGTTAACTAAGATAAGTACAAAGATAACATTTGCAATCTAGCATTGTTGATGTGGTTAAGAATAAGGTTTCCACCTGCGCTTAGATCAGAAAATCATAAACTATACTGAATGCATATCTTCTGCAGGGACAGAAAATTATAAGGAAACAATTGAGGATCTCGCAAGGGTGTGATTCAAGGCTAGTCAGTAAAGAATTATTCGGAGATTACTGCGGATCTTAGAAAAATGTGTTTGTAGCCTGTGTTGTACTCATTCTTATCCAGCAAGACAGTGTCCGGGAACAACAATGAATGCTGAGAGAAACAGAGAGCCTACTACCTTGGTCGAATTGATGAGTCTACAACATATACAAGCCACCATTTCGATTAGTGTAGCCTATATCAAATCAAATAGCCGGGACTGAATACTACCCAGAACCGAATTACTATTTGCACAAAGTAATTTGCCCAAGTGATGGCAATTTGAAATAATGCAAGGCCACCAAATGCATTCTTTGCTAACAGGGTAAACCCAATCCAACCCAACCCTAGAGAAAAGGAGTAAATGCATGAACGAAGGGGATTATGCATTGGAGGAGACCTGAGCGATCCACCAGGGGAGTTGATGAAGATCCGGATGTCAGATTCGGGTCCGTGGCGTCAAGGAGGAGGAGCTGGCTGACGATGGCGTCGGCGAGGAAGTCCTCGATCTCGTTGCCGAGGAAGATGATGCGCTCCCGGAGAAGGAGGCCCATGACATCGCCGCTCGCTGCTCCTCCGTGCCCATCCATCTCCGCCCGGATACCTTGGCCTTCCCAGATTGACTGGGGAGACAAGGAAGCCGCCGACGCCGAAACCGCGTAGCTGCAGCGGTTCAGCTTGAGGAGGGATGGGGCTGCGCGGGCACGCGTGCGCTAGAGCGCAGCTGCCGTGCCTGGGTCTGGCCGCGACGGAGAGCGAGGCAGTGGCACTCGCACTGGTGGCCGCCATCCCTATCTAGCTTTGCGGGTTGTGGAGCAGCCGGCGGCGGCGGAGTGCTGCCTTGTCTCCTCCCTCGCTGAGTGTAGAGTAGATGGAAGGAATGGATAACTGACTGCTACTCTCTTCTTCCTCTCTCATCAATCGGTTGGGCCTACTATTTCCTGAGCTGGGTTGGGCCTTGTCTTCCCTTTCTTCCCGTCCCTTTTGTGATTACAACACAGACATCAGGAAAATACCTTTCTCAAAACAAAAAACAAAAAAAGAAGAAGTACAGCATTCTCCAAAAAAAAGGGACAACAATATAGCAGATAACTTATGTACAGTAGCAAAATCGTACTACCTCCGATCCATATTAGTGAGCACAACTTTGTCTAGATACACATGTATCTAGTCTAAATACTTAACTAGATACATATGAATGTAGACAAAGCTATGCCCACTAATATGGATCGGAGGGAGTATATTAAGTCAAAGAGTCGATAGTAAATCATCACCATCATCTACTTGATCAAAACATAGTACCGATAGACTGCTAGCCAACTACTCCCTCCGTTCCATATTAATTGATTTGATTTTGTTCAAATATGGATGTATCTATACTTGTTAGGTGACTAGATACATCCATGTATAACCAAGTGTGAGTCAATTAAATCCGAACGGAGGGATTACGATACAGGTACCATGCTCATGGACAGCTAAAAAATTCTTACAGTTGCCAGCATTCGAAATTGCCAAACGAACGAAGGATAACACAACATTATAAGTTGGCACCGGATTATCAAGGCTATTAGATTCTACTCTTCTGCCTCTTCCTCTTCGTCCATGTCATTTTGAAGATGCCCAAGTGAAACTTTGGCCTTCTTCACCTCCGGCGTGCTCGACCCAGCACCAATCTCCTCACTCTTCCTCTCGCCCTGCCCTGCCTCAACACCATCTTTTGTAGCTTCAGCTGAGACCTTGCCCTCGTCGGACTTCTCGGCCACAGAAGCATCCTTCTTCTCGGACGGTAGCTCCCCTCCCTTCTTCAATGACTGCTCACACTCTTTCAGAAAAGCACGCACATCATCGTTCTCAGCAACATGTAGAGCTGTCTGTCCCCCGTTTGTCTTTGCTGTGATGTCCAAGCCCTTCTTTACTAAATACTTCACAAGGTCCAGGTGGGAGTTCTGAGCAGCAAAGTGCAACGCCGTCAAGCCCTTCCTGTTTCTTTGCTTTCACAGAGGCACCCGACGCCAGCAGCTCACGCACCACTTCCACATGACCTTTCTGGGAAGCAAAATGGATTGCGGCGGTGTCATCCATTGCTGCAGCCCCGACATCAGCTTTGTGCTTGCAAAGGCATTTCACAACCTCAATATGCCCAGCCCATGCCGCCAGATGGAGCCTAAATGAACAAAATCAACTATGTCAAAGAGATAAAATAATAGAGAACATTGATAGGACATGAACAAGTTTATCACATAATATAATTTGGCACTACTGCTGCTGCTGTAGAATTGGTTTTACGTAGCCATGTTTCAGTAGAGCGAATAACAAAACTGATGCGGCAATAAATACACATGTGATTGTCTTCAAAATGAGAAGGGGCAAGAGATACAACCGAATGGTTTTCCGTCTTCAGCAGCAAATTTCAGTTAAGAACTTATGGTCCTAATTAGCAGGATAAGTGAGATCATAGCTAATAAGTCAAAGCTGCCATGCTATCCAATAAAAATAGGTGCAGAGACAACAGGCTAGCAACACATCTGAAGATCAAAGCAAGCTTGAAATATTATACCTAGCTAGGTGATGGAGAGAAGTGCCACTAGGTGTAGATAAGTTTCAAAAGGCTAATTATGTCAATGCACTATATTACTTCTCTTACGGTTACAGATATAAATTGTGATCAACAGGGCATCCATAATGATGCATGGGCCAATAACTAAACAAAACAAAATATTAGGGTGTCCTTGACATGAACTTGCAGCACATTATTATTCACAAAAAAAAAAAAAACTTGCAGCACATTATCAGTTAGCCAGCATACACAGGTATTCTCCACTACTTATAAACACCAAAACTGTCGTTCGGCTAAAGCCACACCAATACATGCACCAAATACTGCCTCACCCCCACCAAACAACTAACGATGGTCCCACAAAACAGAGCTCCGGGTGCACTTAGCAATTTCCAGCGACGGACTAATACTTCACCCCGACGGAAAACTGAGAAAAACAAATCCCTGCAATCGTTGCCCTCCGCCGGCCATGCCCCCGCCTCGCTCTCTTCCTTCCTTCCTCGCCGCCTCGCTCTCTTCCTTCCTTCCTCCCTCCAGCAGTCCGCCGCACTCCGCCGGCCGTGCCCCGCCTCGCTCTCTTCCTTCCTCGCCGCTTCGCATCTCCTCGCCCCGCTCCGATGCCCCGTGCTTGCAGCGCGATCTAGCACCACCTCGTCTCGCCCTTGTCATGTTGTTGAGTACCCCGGAGAAGAGCGCTAGGTTTGGACGCTGGTGAGATGCACGCCAATCTCTCTCAATCGAAACAAGTGTTCAGCTTCAAGGTAATAGCATGTCAGTAATCAAGCTACTGGAAAAATATTAGTTGAGCTAAATTGGGATAAGTATAGGTTATTAGTCATGTTGTTCGTGTTTCTTGTTTAAATTCTGGTGGGTGCACATTTCTTGATGGTTTGAATTGATATCTTCCGTGTTAAAACTTGAAACCAAGACTGATATCTAGAAGCTACTTTTTCTTTTATTGCAGGCACACATGCAAGGATAGCAGATATTGACATCTAGGTTCAGTTTTCACCTTTGGAACACATGTCCATGGCATGGCCATTTTAAGACCTTTGATTATCTGATATATATGAGTGCATTTATGCAGGTAAACAATTAGAATATTTCATATCCACTTATTTGTTTTGGAGAATGATAATATCGACCTTTTTTTATTAGTGCAACTAAGTTATATTATCCAGATCTGGTCATGTTTATTTTTTCGTTTTTCACTTGGAAATTTAGACCTGTGAATTGATCTTGGCCAAGGAAACTCTGAGAGAACAATATAGATGTTTTATTTTAAATCTCTGAAATGGTTGTTCGTGTAATGTGTCAGAAATTAGGAACTTCTTTTGTTGATTGATCTCAATAAGATTAGTGCATGCTGCTTCTCATGACAAACTTATTTTGTTGATTGATCTCAATAATATTAGTCCTTTCATCGTTTCTTTGTTATTTTTTGGATCGTCGAATGTACTTTTAAGAGAAAGGATAGCATCTTGGCAAACATCGCAAATGATGGGTTCATGACAAAGAAGGCAACTCTTTCTATGATGAGAAGCAAAGCAAAGATTGTCAAGACACTTCGAAAGCTACAGATGCTCAAAATGAAGTGCAGATTGTACTGTTAAAAAAATACGTGACCATGTGGCACGAGTATTGTTCTCTTACAACGAGCTATCATGTACGGAGCATTATCCTATTTGGGGTGTGGTAGAGACATGAATGCTATGTAGGTTCTCGATCAGGTTGGACTGCCTATGGTTTGTTGTAGTGAGTTTTGGACTATCGATCACATCTATCTAATTATTAATCGTATGGTAGGTGACATCCAAATATGCAAAAAGTGAGCAGCATAACGCTCCTTATTTTCCATAGGACGATATTGCATGCTATGCCAAAGAAGTCAAACGTGCTCCATCAGCCATGTCAACTCATTAGTAAAGAACTTATGGACTTTGTTATTTGTGAAATGACATGGTCACATGATTTTCTGCTTTGTTTATGCAAAGATATACATAAAACTTTGGACAAATATACAGTACTAACAAACCACATACATGTATGAGTTGCACAACCTCTTTTTAAACCTCATATCCCAGTTTTCTTGAAAATCAACGAAGTATGTTCATACATACATGTATGTTTTTAAAAGAATTCCAATTTTCCACGACACTACAACTTCTATTTGTTCTATTTTGGTTCACACTTTTCCAGGAAGCAATGCGTGCTAAGAAATCGTGCGTTGCACGTGCACGTCTACTAGTAATTATGAAGTAAATGAACAATACAGTATATGTCACAGTTTAAGCATGCCACATCACAACAGCAGAATTACACAGAGTCGAAACGAGGCGGCAATATAAAGTATTGACTGCTATTGTAGACTACTGTTAACTGTTTAGGGCTGCGCACCAACGGAACATCGCAATAGAGATAGATACGGTTGGTTAGTAGCTAGAACGAAGATGAGGAAGAAGGAAAAGGGTCTACTTACGGGGTGCGCGAGAGGCGGTCCCTGGAGTTGACGGCGAGAGGGTTGGACTCGCACAGCGACTCCGCCGCCGCCGCATCACCCGACCTCGCAGCCTTGTGCAGCTGCAGATCCTCCTCCTCTCCTCCACCTCGGCCTTCCCCTCCTCGGCCTCGGCCTCCGCCTCTGCCTCCTCCACGGCCCCCGCCGCCGGGTCGACGTCTCCCCATCTGTCTCACACGGCTGACGGCAGAGAGAACGAAGGACGGAGGTGGGGGATTCGACTGGAGGACAAACTCTAGCAACCCAGGCACGGGGAGCTCTGTTTCCGGCTTTCCGCCCAGCTACGCTAGCCTTCTAATGGGCCGGGCCGGAGCCTCGATTTACGACCTGGAGAGTCTCCTGTCAGTCTAACGCCGCCCCCGAGCGATTTTTTTAACAATTTTTCAAGGATACAAAAAAAAATGAATGTCTTCAAATTTATGTATCTACTTGAATCAATGTGTATATAATTTTGTTCTCGGTAGACTTAGCCCCGTTTGAAATAACTAAAAACGCAGAAATTACCAGGATACAATTTCTATTAGAAAAAATAAATTTGTTTGGTGTTTGTTAGGAACAAATGAATTTGTATGCTACGTTCCTTTGAAAGTTCACATGGAATGGGTAATTCAGGGTCTATTTGATTTGAAGGATTCTCAAAACAAATGACAATTAAAAACACATGATTATAGTGTCATGTCTACATGAATCCTACATAATTTGGAACCTACAAAAAAATTGTCAAGGAGTGTTCGAATAACATTAAGAAACTGTAACATGAGGTTTTAGTGGATGAAAATTTTCCTCCAAATCATAGTGCAATGCGAAATAATCCTAAGGTTTTCAATCCAACGAATCAAATTACATGTATAAATAAATGCTTATGAATAAAATCCTCCACTTAGCTATACCTTTAGACAACACATCTGTTATTTATTTGCTCCTTCATGTTCAACACTATGGCTCTTGATGACAATGCAAAATATATGTTTCAGTGGGCATAAAACTTTCAAAAACATCCTCGGTCAATTTTAGTGTCATCTTAGTTCTCGATTTTTGAAATGTTTTGCATTCAATGCGTGCATGGTAATTCACCACGCCTTCTAGTCAGATATGACATGATTCATAATCCTGGGGCGTCTGATGCTTGCATCCCCCCCCCCCCCCCCCCCCCCCCCCCCCCCCCCCCCCCCCACAATACATCTGCAACATTGAAACATGCAAATGAACTAAAAAATATAGGTTTGCAACAAATTCTCACATGTTCCAGTAAAAAAATATTACAAAAAATGCAACATGGAAGACAAACAAACACAGCAGGCGTAACAATGCAGACAAACAAATTGCAACATGTCAATCCATCGCAACAGCACGCAAAACCTTTGCATTAGAACGCCGATGTGTAAGTTACAAACAACATATGAAATTGCAGTGTGTCCAAATCTGAATAAGGTACACACAAAAAAAATAGCATCACTATGTCCTTACACCATTAATCATGTATACGTCGCTCCTCCCCAGTTAAGGGTCGTAGAGAATGAACTCGGCTCACCGAAGCTGCATTAGAGCCAGATCGGGTGACTAGAATCCATTCATCACAGTCCAATAAGGGAGGGCTGGAGGGAGCTTGATAGGTAGAGAAGACAGAGACTCGGAGAGGAGAGAGTTTGCACTAAACTATAAGATGAAGAACCCAAGATTTTCTCTCGAGAGCGCTAATCAATCATTGTAGTTGAATTGAATCATTAACATTTGTTTGTGCACTTCGAAACCAAATTGATTTTTTTTGAGAGAGTACATAGTAGGGTGGTAAGCACACACGAATCACACATACACTCAAACACGCATACTACACACGCTAAGATAAATATCGGAACCACCAGTGGCCCACATAACAGTGGCTCATTGCCCCGCTTGAACACGACACATGTGCCAATTTCGGGACTGAACCTTTGTGAGTGGAAATGAACGAAAGCTCGCTGTACCCGCCGCCACTAGATCCCTGTACAAACATCGATGATGATCGATCGTTTAGCTCTCCTCCAACAGATGGTCGCTGTCCTCGGCCGGATGGGTGCCGGCGGGGTGCATCTCCACCTCCCCCTTCCGCTGCAGCTGCTGGTAGTGCTTCTCGGCCTCGGGCATGGCCCCCATGATGGCCCTCAGGCGCAGGTTCACGTCGTCGAGGCGCTGGTACACGATGTCGTTGGTCAGCATCCCCGCGCACACCATGCTGATGGTGTCCCAGCTCTCCACCAATGGCAGCAGGATGATGACCGCCGACCCCACCGCCCCCCACACGATCGCGATCGCCGCCCACAGCGTGAAGTACCCCAGGCTGAACTTGCCCGCCGGCACCGACAGCGCCGGCCACAGTATCACGATCAGCACCGTGAACCCCACGCCCCACTTGATGATCCACCGCTTGGCGTGCACGAGCTTCTCCTCCTGCAGCTCCTCCGCCTCCTCGTCGTCCTCGACGCCGCCGGCCACGCTGTCCACCCTCGTGATCTGCTTGCTGCTCTCCAGTCGTAGTGCTGCGGCGACACAAAGCTGCACACGGCGTGCACTGCGCCGCCAACCAGGATCGACACCAGGTTGCCCGCCAGCATGGGAGCGTTCCGCCCCGTCGTGTCCAGGTTGACGCGCCCGTACTGAATCTTGGTCACTGTGAGCCAGACGATGACGCCGGAGACGCAGCCGCCGACGGCGCCAAGCATGGCGCCGAACGCGTTGGCCTTGCTCCAGAGCAGCAGGAAAGCGATGGGCATGACGGCGGAGCCCACAAGGACGCCCATGGCCAGGTACATCCACCCGAGGGACACGCCGGCGAGGTTGAGGACGACGGCAAGGACGCCCATGCAGCAACCGAAGGCGAGGATGGCGGCTCTGGACACGAGGAGGATCTGCTTCCCGGAGGCGTTCGGGTTGACGTAGGTGCGGTAGATGTCGTACGTAAAGAGGGAGGAGACGGCCACGAGCTCCGCAGAGCCGGCGGAGGTGACGGCCATGAAGAGCATGGTGAGGAGGAGCACGGAGCCGGACTTGCCCATGAGCGCGGTGGCGGTGGCCGCCGGGACGAGGCCCTTGGCAGCCTCGTCGGCGGTAACGGGGAGGTCGAGAGCGAGCGCGCCGAGTCCGAGCGAGGTGGCTAGTGAGAACGGCACAGCGAACCATACCAGGCCGCCCAGCAGGTACCCCTTGTGCGTCGACGACGGCCGAGCGGCGATCGCACTCATCCAGTACCCCTGCAATAAATCCAATCCCAATGCTCGGTCGGTCAACCGCAAACGCCGTATACCGGACCGGAAGAGGGAAAATTAAGGAAGAGTGTACTTACGTTGTCGACGAAGACGGTGCCGAAATTGCCGACGATGTTGATGATGCCGAAGACGAGGCCGCCGGAGCTGAGCATGGTGAGGTAGGATCCCTTCAAGTTGCCCGTGACGGGGCCGCAAGACTGGCCGTGTCGCGACAGCTCGTCGGTGCAGACCCTGGCGGCGCTGGCGACGGCCACGAGGCGCTCGTACACCACCTTGGGGCTGCCGAGCTTGCTGTTGGAGGTGTACACGAGAAAGACGAAGACGAGGAGCACGACATGCACGACGACGGAGTGGATGTAGCTGGCGAGGAAGGTGGCCTTGAGCCCGCCCGCGAGCGTGTACACGATGACCCCGAGCGGGATGAGGAAGCTGGCGGCGTAGATGTTGACGCCGGAGAGCGCGTTCACGACGGCGGAGCCGCCGAGCAGCAGCATGGCGGTGACGATGACGTTGGTGGCGAGGCAGAAGACGAGGAAGATGATGTGCGCGTGGACTCCCCACCGCGCCTTGACGATCTCGCAGACGGTGTGCGCGTTGGGCGCCTTCCGCTTGATCTCGATGGCCATGATCCCGAAGAGGAGCACCTGCACGGTGGCGCCGCTGGCGTACCAGAAGGGCCCGCTCACGCCGTACTGCCATGCCACGTTGGAGCTCTGCAGGATGGTCGCCGCCCATGTCCACTGCGAGACGATGACGCTGGCGATCAGCCCCGTCTTGACGCTCCGGCCGGCGGTGTTGAACCACTCCGACGTCTGCAGCTGCGACCCACCCACGTAACGTTTCTCCAACCACACCTGCGCGTTTTTTCCACCATTACGGCGGCCGCAATTAAATAATTTGATTGCTTGTGATTTGTGAATTAATTGTGATGTGATCATTCCGGCCGATGACGACAGGTTATATAAAAAAACTTGTAGAAAGAGATTAGGAATTTTGGAGTACCAGGAAGGATGTGAAGAGTGCGAAGAAAGCGCCGAAGCCGAGGACGACGGCGTACCCGACGCCCTGCGCCAGCACCGGCTTCCCGCCGAAGAAGCTCTCATCGCGGGTGCAGACACCATTCACCACCGAGTAGTACTGCCCGCCGAAACTCAGCTCCGCCGGCGGACACACCACCCCCGACATCGAATTCTCACCGCCGATCGAGCTGTGCGTATATATCTGGATTCTAGCTACACAGCCTAGATTCGATTCAGTTCGATCTGGAGTATATACTCCTCTACCAGACTACCACAGCGAATCCGGAATATCCAAGATTCGTTACGGTCAACGCCTCACTCTCTCTATATTTCGATCAGTGGATGTGGGAAGGGGAGAGATTCAGACTCCCCCAATCAAGGAAGATACTGGCAAACTGGCTGTTTGATTGGTGTGGATGGAATGGATGCACCGCATGGTATTTATACAAGTCGCCGAAGGACAAAACAACCCCAATTGGTTCCTTGTCAGAATTTTCTTACCAACGGAATCATATTGCTTCCAACTTTGTTAATAGTTGAGAGATTCTTTGACTTTGCCTGTTTCCAGCTGATGCAGAGTTCTTTTATAAGATTCCACTAGTATTTATGCTAGTTGAACCAAATAAATATAGAGAGATATTTTTCCAACCTACTACTGGAGAAAACAATTCATTTACAGCTTGATGGTTATTTTGTCAACTTCGTCAGATGCATCCTATCTCGCAAAACTTGTACAATTTCAGCTTGCTTGAGAAAAAGAAGCAAGTTGCCCAAGTCATGTCTAATCATTTTATGCTCAATTTTTCATCTTACAAGAAAAATTGCTCAATCTACAGCTCAATGGTTATTTTGTCAACTTCGTCGCATACGTCCTATTGCGGCAAACTTGTAACATTTTGCAACTTGCTTAAGAAAATAGCAAGTAGACGAGGCCATGCCTACTCATGGCAAGCTGACATCGTTGTCATGATTCACAGCAATACTGAATTGAGTGATGTGCAGTCTAAATCCCGAGAAGTCGTCCTAATTTCTAATTCCAAGTGCAGCTCCGTATCTTTTTTTTAGATAAATAGTATATATTAATATCACGGAGATATCAATTACACCCAGCCTCTGCAACAACATAATAACTTAGGGTATTACGGATGCACACAACCGAAAAACAATAAGAAGAAGAAAGTAAAAAGAAAAGTCCCGCTACAGAGATACAGTCCTTGCAGCAGCAGCACAACCACCACCAAGACAACACCTAAGTGCAACTCCGTATCTCTGTGCTCCAAAACCAACACTTACGACAGAATCCTAATCAAGCCGCTTCAACAACTAAATTAAGGGGAAATAGTGATATACCACTCCAAAGAAGCAAAAAGCATAATTTCGACATATAAATTAGGGAGTTTTCACCCTCAGTGACGATATGAAAGTGATTGGTTGTCAAGTGAGCTAAGGGGTTGTTTGGATACGTGAACCCGAATTCCAGGAAAACTTCACGTGGTGTTCTACAATCTGAGACGAACAATAGTGGCTACAGCTCGGTGGCCTCGTCTCCGACTTGAATCGGTAAGCTATGAGCCGGGAAGGTCGAACGAGCATGCACCTTTCATGTTCGTCTCTGGTTCAGGAGTACACGAGTAGCAGAATCGGTAACTCCTATCCAAGCAGAGAATGATACAAACCAGCATTAGACTTTTCTTAACCCAACCATGATTTTCTCTAAATGAATTCTCAACCAAAAATTTAGTAAAACTTGATTTCTAAAAATCAGTCTAAACCTTGTTTTCCAAAATCCTATGGCTAATATCGGCTATCCAAAACCACTAAGAGTATTGCGAGAAAGTATCCTTTTGGTACATGTTTTTTTAAAACGAAAAAGGCAGCGCCATTTTCTATTGATTAAGAAGAAGAATGAATGGTGTTACAAGGGATTGAGTTGTATGTTGAAATATACGGGACCATCACATTTGGTGAGAGGTGTAGGGTGGTCATCCATGCTCTATGGATCTCACACTTGTTGTTTGCCGGTGAATATTTGATCTATGTCCAAGCTAGACTATACGGTATATTGGAGAGATACAAACTTGGGTCCGAATAGTTTGCAAAGTAATCAAAATTGGCAATCTTCTTCAGTGCAAATTGAACACAAGAGACGAAGCAGACAGTTAACTTGGATCTTTTATTGGGGAAGAGACGTTGGTAGGAAAGTATTTGGGTCTTGCAATGGCCCTAGGATGATCGAATGATAGTGAATTTGAACACATTGTGACAAAGATCAAGAAGATAGGCAATGGGGTAAATGCAAATAAATTGATTGGAGCTGGTTGGGAGCTCTTGGCAAAATCGACATTTTAGGCGATTCCGACTTATTATATGAGTTGTTTCCGGTTATCCAAGAACCCTTGCATGAAGATAAATAGTTGCATTTCCCGAGATATTGGTGAAGGCGTGATTGCAAGATCGAGGAAGATCCACTAGAGAAAACTAGAAAAAGATTATTGTCCTGAAAAGGGTAGGGTGTGTGGTTTTTTGGTGCATACAACTTTTTAACCAAGCTATGCTTGCTAACTAGAGATATAAATTGATAAAAACATGAAATATCTATGCGCGCGATTCCTTCGGGGAAAACAATAGCATGGTACATATTTTGTGGTAGCAAGAAATAAGAGAAACTCATCAAATATTTGGAGGGTAATACTACATGGAAGATAAGTTGTACGGAAGGGGTTGATCAAATGAATTACTGTTAGGGTATGGGAAGGGCCATGGACCTCATCAAACCTTGACGTGTGACGACTTGTACGCTAGCTGAAGGTATCTCATGTCGAAGAGCTCATTATTGGAGACCAAGCGAACTAGGATTATATACATATCAGAATCAAATTTATAGCTCTGGATGTTAGGGTTTACGAGATGCATATTTCGATGTGGTGTGTGTGCTTGGGGGCTAGAGAAACATGGAATTTTTCTATCCAGTATGTAATTAAGTAACTGATCAAAATATTAGCCAACAAGGGACAAAAAGAGCTGTTGAAATACAATTAATCGGTGTTGGCATAAACTGTAGAAGATGACAGTGCCTTAAAAGGTGAATTCATCTTGGTGGCGGGTGATTAAGAACGATGCACCCAAACAGAAAATTGTATGAAATAGACACATTGAGTGGGCTGGCTTTTGTGAAGAGTACGACGTTGGCAAGACATCATTTCATGCCCGATTTGTGTGCACTTGGCCGGTCATGGATATTTTGGAAATAATCGAAGAAGGCAGCCTCAATGCAAATTCCACTTCTACACCTAATGTCGTCGGTTTGTGCACAAGGTTGATATTGGTGGAGAAAGCAAATCACGTGTATCTATGTGGTTGTTGGGTGACCGAGACAACGTGTAATGCTCAGAATCATGGAGAAAGAAGCAACCATGGGAATGAAGAAGTTCAATTGGTGATGGACAATACTTTATGATCTTGCACAAGCTGGCACTGAGAACCAACCAAAGTTGTCTTGAATCGGGGTGGAAGCCAGTTGATCATGATACCATCAAGCTGAAACTGGATGACACATTCAACAAAGGCGATCTCCAAGACTTGAGGGGTGTAGTTGTGTGTAATAATTTGGGAGAGATGATAAGAGTCAGGCGTTATGATATCAAATGCGATGAAGGTCGTTATCATGGAATCCCATGCAATCGTGCAACCGGCGATGCGCCGCATTTGCTACATAAATATAACTATAAAAAGCAATGCCCATGTGGTTCTAAAACTTTGCGAATATGAGACACGGGAAAATCAAAGATTTGTGACATTTTCTGTTTACTAGCTTTGTTATTATCTATGTCAGAAGACGATAGTGTAGCGACTCACTTATGTGCTAAGCGAACTAGTGCTGATAGGAGACGATGTTTGTCACTGAAATATATAACAGACTTCGTCACCTCTATCTGCATGAATGTAGCCCTATTCATATGAATTTTAGCTATATTAGATTTTTTATGGTATCCCTTTGAGTTATAGGATTTAGGCCATCAAAATTCATATGAATTTTAGCTATGTTAGAGGATTCCAATCCATAGGATTTTGTTTGCCATGGAAGCCCTTTGAATCCTAAGATAGGATTGAGGCCATAAATTTCTAAGGAATCCCTTCTTATGCTCCTATTCCATAGTAACCTGAACGTTAGCTCAAACCTAATTTTATTTTTCCTTCGACAAGTTCAATGTACTCACACTCTATCTCTCTCTCCACATTTCTGTAAAATTCATGTGTTTGCTTCCTATGCACCGTCTAACGGTATCTCTTAGAAGATCCCGTGTTTTGAAATTCAGTAGGAGATTACACCGCATGACATACCAATATTTTGTTTTCTGAAATCCAAAGAAACCTGAATGAAGGTCCCCAATTTGAAAATAAAATTAAATATTGTGTGTACGGAGAAGGCACGAAAGCACAAGCCAAAGGAGTGAGCTCACGAAGCGAAACCATTGCAGCCGTCCGATCCGCATCCAAAGGTGAGGATACAGGCCACGCTGCATATTTTGCAAAAACACCCTCTTCCCCAACCTTCTCGCTCCCATCCGATTTCCCAATTTCTCTCTCACCCCGATTTGGGCGCGGCCCAATCCCTAGGTCGTCGGCTCCTCCCGAAGCGAGATGCCTGAACTCCCCAGCTGATCCGTTTGTTCTGCGCAAGCCTTGTCGTGTTTCAGGGGTGCTTCTTCTTGAGAAGAAAGAGTGGGATTTGGTCGACGGCCGGCAGCGGCGATGGGGGACGGCCGCGCCGGCGGGTCGAACCGCCCCGCGTGGCTGCAGCAGTACGAGCTGGTGGGAAAGATCGGGGAGGGAACCTACGGCCTCGTCTTCCTCGCGCGCCTCAAGCCAACGCATCCCCAAGCTGCTGGCCGCCGCGGCTCCCCCATCGCCATCAAGAAGTTCAAGCAGTCCAAGGAGGGCGACGGCGTCTCCCCCACCGCCATCAGAGAGATCATGGTAGTTCATCGCTGCCTGTTGCTTCATTCCTTCCTTCGTCAAGTTACCAAACCTTGGCAACATATGACTGCAATCTTGTCTCATTACGTTTGCCATTTGCTTTCAGCTGCTGCGCGAGATCAACCACGAGAATGTCGTGAAGCTCTTCAACGTCCACATCAACCACGTCGACATGTCCCTCTATCTCGCCTTCGATTACGCCGAGCACGACCTCTATGTATGCAACTCCCAATTCCCTGCTTTATATGCGCCTTTCCATTTATGTCAAAATCTCAGTACTCCCGCCGTCATTCAATAAAAGGCCACTAGCCAAAATCTCACACACCAAGGAGAAGATTAGAACTAATTAATGTCATATTAACCGGGGGTCGACAATTGGCACGGCTGGCTGTGCTCAGTGTACGAAACTGAAAACGAGTGAATTTCTCGGGCAAGCGCCAGGCGGCATATTTTGGTAGTGTCCTTGTATTGAAAGATGCTCTGGATCTCGACGGTATAATTAATCAATTAACCACTGAACCGACCCACAGGAGGTTATCCGGCATCATAGAGAGAAGCTCAACCTCGCCATTCACCAATACACCGTCAAATCGTTGCTCTGGCAACTGCTCAATGGCCTCAACTATCTCCATAGGTATGTCTATATTTTCAATTAACAAGAGAGTAGCATGATTCTACACACCATATGGTGCCTTAACCTAACAATATGCAGTATTTATCTGGGTCATTTTATCGAAATTTTACCTTCCTTCCCTCCTTCAGTAACTGGATTATTCATCGAGATCTCAAGCCTTCTAATATACTGGTATGTTCCTACACGCTCTCATGCCTTTACACAAATCTCTCCAGTATTGTTTTCTTCTTCTTTGCTAATCATGCTGCAATGATGTGCCCCAGTAGGTTATGGGGGAAGGAGAAGAACATGGAATTATAAAGATTGCTGATTTTGGGCTTGCTAGGATATATCAAGCTCCACTAAAACCATTAAGTGACAATGGGGTGAGTAGCTCTTTCTCAATTCCTGTTAGCGAACGTGCTGATGTTATGTTCCAATTTCAAGTACCACGTGGAAACCAAAGTATGGTACCTTGGTAAAGGAATGTAGTCAAGTCATCCTGCCAAGTTATTACTAGTAGTCTCGCTGCTTTTATAGACTCAGAGCTTATACTTTGCATCTATCCATAAAATGCAGTGTCTCTCTGAGTCTCTGTACATCTTGTTATTTATCTGTCTCATCGTCTTTTGTATTCATGGGACCATGTGTTGTGTTTATCGCTATCTGCTAAGTATATGGCTAACCGAAAAATAATCAGGTTGTTGTAACTATCTGGTATCGTGCACCCGAGCTGTTACTTGGGGCTAAGCACTACACAAGCGCTGTTGGTATCCTTTCAGTGCCAGGGAGAGCAAAGCAGATTCTTTTACTATCTCCTTTTCTTCATTGCTCAGTTATTCCCTTAACCATCTCCAGACATGTGGGCTGTTGGTTGCATTTTTGCAGAATTGTTGACACTAAAACCACTGTTCCAAGGTGTTGAAGCGAAAGCTACTCCAAACCCGTTTCAAGTATGTGCACTTGCACTCAGTTAGTTACAATTGCCGTCTTGTTTTCAGATTATGTGAATAAGCTAAAATTACTATTTTTTACATGATGACCATGTTTCAAGTAAACACAAAACAGTTATTCCAGACTTTCTTGAAAGTAAATAAGGCTGTAGATGGCTTCATTCTATTAGCATTGTATATGGTTATGTACGTCCGCGTTACATTTTGTGTAATTTCTTCTGTTATGCCTTTTTTTAATCTTACATTGATTTACACATCTCTTGTAGCTCGATCAACTAGACAAGATTTTTAAGGTCTTAGGTACGGATTCCATAATTATTTGTCTTGTTTGATTGTCATACTCCTTCTGTGACGATATACTCACGGTATAATAATCCAATTCTTCTGAAGGTCATCCTACGGTTGAGAAGTGGCCTACCCTTGCTAATCTACCATGCTGGCAAAACGACCAACAACACATTCAGGGGCATAAGTAGTATGTTGAACATTGTTGAGCTGCTCGAAGTAGCCTAAAATGTCGCTTTTGTTATAACTTAATATTGTTCTCTCTCGCATGCAGTGAGAACACAGGTCTTCATACTATTGTCCACTTGCCGCAGAAGGGTCCTGCATTTGATCTTCTCTCTAGAATGCTTGAGTATGTCTGTTGCTCTCATCCTGTTTGAGTCAACATGACGTTGGTTGATGCACCTTTCTTTCTTTCCTTTTTGTACTGCTATCTGTCTGTTTATCCTCCTGCTATCCCGCCATTTCAGGTATGACCCACGAAAGCGTATTACAGCTGCGCAAGCTTTGGAGCATGAGTAAGTTATTAATACCTTCGTCTATTCTTTCTTCCTATTTTGGTGGGTTGGATACTTCTGTATCCAACTTTGTAACTTGTTCTTTGCTGATACATTTTCTAGACTTGTAATGAGCGATCTGAGTCTAGGTTAGCAAGCATGAAAAGGGTGTAGCCTGCAGTAGTAGGTGCATACTATAACCACCTGCGAGATCATTATGTACTCTTATTGGCCCTATGAACTTACCAAGTATGATATTTCTGGAACATGCTTAAGTTTCCTTTGTATCAATAGGGGACTCTAAGTAGCCACTCATGTATGCCTCTGCCTAAGCTGCCTTACTCAACTCTATTGGAAGCAGCCTAAGTTTATTATCGGAATCATAAAGGGCGTACCTGAGAATCGCGCTGGCTTGGTGGCTACAGCTAACGGTGGTGAGCTCGCCCACCCGGGTTCGAATCGTGGGATGCGCGAATGCGCGTTCAAATAAAACGGGCTGCTATTCGTGTGAAAAATCACTGAGAGGCTATCCGTGTGAAAAAACACGGAGGTCTCATCTTCTACCTAAAAACGTAAGGGAGGTATCCGCCCCCCTTTAGCCACCTTTTATAAAGATCTTACTCAGTGCGGAAAGCTCCCACACATTATGGGGTCTGGGGAAACTGATTTGAGGCAGCCTTTCCCTTGCTTATATGCAAAGAGGCTGATTTGAACTCATGACCTCCAGGATACAAGTGGAGATACTCTACCACTGCGCCAGACCCACCCTTCATTCTTAGAATCATGTCTATCGTTTTTAACTTCCAATTTTTCTCTATTCACGTATCACATTTTGGTTTTGTAAAAAGTGGGGATTACGCTTTCGATTTCCATCACCAGATACCATTAAGAGCGGAAAAGGAACAAAACAACCATAATAACTTTACATCAAACCAAAATCCCTACCCCAACCTACCCCTTTAACGCAGAAGACCAAGAAAAGAGACAGGCGGACAACAAAGTAGCCCCATCGACTAACCGTATTCAGTTCACATATAATGCTAACAGTGCTTCTATAGAGCATATTCAACAGGAACATTGGTAATTTCCTAACTTGTCATTTCTTGTCTGAGTCTAATTAATTTTCGTCTCGTAGAATTGATCTGTAGTTTTCATGTCTGGTTTGGCACAAAGCTGTCGTAATTAATCACACATAAGCATGGAAAGTTGGAAACAATGGCGATTGAAGATAAACCCATGCACTAATGCTTTACTATATTTTTAAATATATGACTGACATAACAAATCATAGTTCTAATGTGGTGATATTGATGACTACATTTTAATATATCAACTCTTCTGAATGTATTCACGTTTTTGTTTAGGTACTTTCGGATGGACCCACTTCCTGGACGAAAGTAAGTTTTGTGTGAGCAGATCCTTAGCCACCTCTACCTTTTCTGTGAAGCGCTCGTAAAAATTGTACTCATCTATGTGCCTACAAATGTCTCTGGCCAGTGCACTTATTATACCATCCCAGCCAGTGGAGAAAAATGTGATATATCCTGTTCGTCCAGTAGACACGTCAACCGACTTTGAAGGAACAACAAGCCTTCAACCAAGTCAACCGGTAACCGAGCTCTGTCTCTGCCCAAGTCTTCATTTTCCAGTGCCTGGCCTCATTATTGGGAGACTTTATGTGATGACTGCTTTTTCTCAAGAAAAAATAGTTTTGTTCTCATGGCGAAGTAACCTCGTCATGGTGCAGGACATATTTAATTAGTCGATCAATTAGATGTAGGCATCAAAAGACTTGTTTCTTCTTTAATATCCTCAGAAGATTTGGTTCAGGCCCATTTTGAGTGAACCAACACATTTGCTCAAGAACTGCCACGTTATTAGGATCTAAATAATACGGTGCCTTCGTATTTCAGCCATCAGGGAACGCACCTCAGGGAGGCCAGCCTGTACCGAGACAACTTCCGAGGCAAATGCAACAGCAGCCTATGGGGAATATGCCAAGAATGCCTGCTGGTGCAAACATGGGTGCCTTTGGCGCAGCGCCCCAAGCGGGTATGGTTGGGCTTAACCCTGGTAACATTCCAATGCAGAGAGGCGCAGGTGGCCAGGCTCATCCACACCAGGTATGCTGTGTTTCTTTTTTATGCTGTGTTTCTTTTTTGTTTATTCTCTTAGGTTCCTTGGGAGGCTTGCTACTGTTATTTGAAGAATGCTTCTCGTGATGAATAAGCCTTTTGAGTTTCTTGATGTTGACAGTTGAGAAGGAAGGCTGACCAAGGGATGGGGATGCAGAACCCCGGGTACCCTCAGCAGAAGAGGCGTTTCTGACATCCTCCTTCCTCTCTACTGACTGATATCAATGTACTCATGGCATCAGCATGTATGTATTACCTGCCAGATATACATTGTCTGGTGTTTGACTGGAAGACGTTGATTATGTGAGCCTGTTGATGATGTTGTTGTTGTAGATTATATTTATCTGCAATGTAGGTAAGTTACTATAGTAGCTGTAAGGGTCATTCTAGAGGAAGTTTGGATGATTGCCTTCTGCAGCGACCGAGCTAAGCTGCTCCCTGCAGAATACTCCTTCTATTGAAAATTAATTGAAGTTCTAGCTTGTCCTTAAGTCCAACTTATGCAAGTTTGATGGAGTTTATCGAGAAATGGGCTAATATCAACAACATTAATTTTTTTTGATAAACAACAACATTAAATATATAGTACAACAAAATATTTTATGATGAATCTGGTGAGTGATGTTGTAGATGTTGATATATTTTTCTATAGACTTGGTCATACTTTAAAAAAGTTTGATTTAGGAAAGATAGAACTTCAACGAATTTAGAATGGATGAAGTAATTGACATCTCAGTACAAGATAAGCTGTTTGCACGTTGGTTTCATTTTTTGACGAAAAGGCAAATGGATCTGCTTTTCATTGATTATAGGAGAAGTGTACACAGTACATAGAAAGGGTGCAAGAAGAAAATAACAGGGTGAAAAAGAAAACAGCCACTCTAGGATAGCCAGCAGGGCAATTAGTCAGGTTCTAAATATGGATGTATGTATACAGTAAAATACGTCTACCCGTCCCAAAATACTTGACGCAGATTTATCTAAATAGGCATATATGTACACACTAAAATACGTCTACATACACCTATATTAGACAAATCTGTGTGAAGTATTTTGTGACGGGGGAGTAGTAAAGTGTATAACGATTAACGAAGCGTCCTCGCAAAATTCGAACAAAAAACGAGATAGATGGGCCCAC
Source organism: Poa pratensis (assembly GCA_947311845.1). Classification (NCBI taxonomy): domain Eukaryota; kingdom Viridiplantae; phylum Streptophyta; class Magnoliopsida; order Poales; family Poaceae; genus Poa; species Poa pratensis. The sequence continues at coordinate 34,336,022 of CAMZMU010000065.1, forward strand.
GGGAGCCCAATAACAGAGCCCAAGGGTTGTCTCGTCCTGTGTTGCTGTCGGAATCGGAGAAAGCGGAATCGATCTAAATCAAATCAAATTTCCAATCTAAATGCGCATACAGCTCTTCGTAGGACGCGGAGTCGGAGGCGGAGCAGCCGGCCCTAAGAGGAGGAGGAGAAGGAGGCTCCTGTTCTCGCCGCTGTTTCTGCTCGGATCCGATCTATTAATCTGCGGCTCCGGCGACCGGTTCGTAGCCCTCCCGATCCCCTTTCCTCGAGTTCTTTTTTGTTCGTCCTAAATTGCCGATTTTCTAGGGCTCGTCCAATCCAGTGTCTCCGCAGAGAAAAAAACCAGTGCAATCCACATGGCCGGCTGGACGGATTCCGGCAGCAGCCGGGGACGAGGAGGAGGCTTTGCCAATCGCGGCGTCAACAACATGAACACCAGGTGGAGAGAGAGGAGGCCAGTACAGCCCGAGCAACAACAGGACCATCAACAACAGCAACAACACCAGCAGCATGAACAACAACACCAGCAGCAACACCTGCAGCATCACCAGCAGCATCACCAGCATCATCAGCAGCATTATCAGCAGCATCGCTACCGCCCTGTCAATGACACTGACCAATCTTCGCAGCGCCCACACCACTCACCGGCAGAGGACCGAGTGCAGAGGCGCTTCTCGACCGCCACCCGCCGCCGTCGACAACCAACTCATCCACCACAGGCTCACCCCACCGTCACGGACCACAAGTCTCCTGCCCCGGCGGCCGATGCCAATGTCAATGCCAGTGAACCCGATGACAAGGCTAGGCGCAACGCCGCCAATTTCGAGTGCAATGTCTGCTTTGACATGGCCGACAACCCTGTCGTCACCAAGTGCGGCCATCTTTTCTGCTGGGAGTGCCTCTACCAGTGGCTCCACGTCCACTCGCACCACCGTGAGTGCCCTGTCTGCAAGGGCCAGGTTGCCGATGATGCCATCATACCCATCTATGGACGCGGAGGCTCTGCAGCCTCTGTTCATGCCGCACCACCAAGGCCAACTGGGGCCAGAGTTGAGAGCTCCAGGCAGCAGCAGCAGCAGTATACTTCTCCGGACTGGCGTTTGTTTGATGATGATGATGATGATGATGAAGACGACAACCCCTATGATCTCCGTCGTCTTGCCTTTGGAGCTAGCTCGCTAACAGATGTTGTTCTGAGTTTGATGCCCCATGTTCACACTGGCATTGAAGGCTATGGTGGCTACACTAATTCCTATAACCTCCATGAATATGATGATGTCTACCCCCATGACTTTCCGTTTGCATCTGGTGCTGGCTCTTCACGGAGACGTCCTTATTCTGTTTTTCCTGATGACATTATGGAAACATTCTTGGATGACACCACTAATTATCAGGAAGATCAGGAGCAAGAGGTCGTTCATGGAGATTTTGTGTACCGCGGTGGTCGCCGTCAGCGCGGAAGAGCAAGAGGAGCAACATATACAGATCGTTCCAGCATGGTGATGGGGAGCAGCAGCAGTGCTTCTTATCGTGACACTGGTGCTGGTCCTCATATTAGTAATACAGGTGCTTCTTCTCGGCCTAATGGTGGATGGACCGAGAGGAGAGGAAGAAGCAACCGGAATTCAAATTCAGGTGGTGGTGGAAGAGGGATGCAGAATAATAGCAGGAGACAAGGAGCAAATTACAATTGATATTGGCCTGACTGCATCAGAGTGGCGATCAAATAAATTGAGTACTGAACTCTTCTTTCTTTGCGATTGACGTAGAGAAGAGGAAGAAGCAACCTGAATTCTAATTCAGGTGGTGGTGGAAGAGGGATGCACAATAGCAGAAGACAACATATTTCGGTTGATCTTGGCCTGACCTGGTGATAGCGGCAATCAAATAAATTCAGCCTTGAATTCATCTTTCTCCCTCTGTTCTCTTTTCTTTGCTTTTCCTTTTCCTTTTGTAGTCGGTGCCATTGGACACCTTTATTTTGACTTGGGTGAACTGTTCTCTTGATGCAATCAACAATACATGTGTTTATATACTCCTTGCCATTGCTCGATATACATATCTCATGATCAGGATTCTCATATATTAATAATATTATAAAACATTTGATTATTACTTAGCAGCAACGTGGTATGCTAGTTGTATTAGTCATGATTCCTAGGAGGAAGCATCGGTGCTAGTTTGATCATCTCTGCTGATTCCTGATTGTGTAGAATTCAGAAGTACTCCCTACGTTCCATATTAGATGACTTCTATTTGTCCACATGTGAATGTATCTAGACATGTTACAAGTATAGATACATCCACATTTGGATAAATGAAAGTCATCTAATTTAGAACGGAGGGAGTATATGCTTCTCGGAAAGAAAGAGTAAAGAGTGTTTGTCAGTTTGTCTGCTTAAGTGCTGATAGATAACGAGGTGACCCACGAAATGAAGCTAGAGGAGTACGCCGTTAATATCAACGACAACAAAAGCTAGAACAACTGTAACTCAAATGGAACCTTCAGCATTACTAGAAGTTTAGAACAGCCAAGAAGAAGCTACTGATACAGGCATGTAGTGGTTCGAGATCAGTTGTCGTCGCCGTAGGCGAGGAAGCGGTAGCGCTCCTCGTAGGGCCCGTCGAAGTGGAGGTCAGCCTCGAGCCACTTGGGGTACCTGACGAGGTCGCCGGCGACGAAGTGCATGTACTCCTCGCCGGTGGTGGCCCCGGCGGGGAGCACGCGGACCTCGCCGGCGACGATGTAGACGAGCTGGTCCACCTGCCAGTCCCAGGGCTGGCGGCAGCGCCCCCCCGTGCGCCACACGGACCACGTCTCCATCACCCGCATCGCCTCCACCCGCTCCTGCGCCGCCGCGCCGCGCAGCACGCGCACCTTGAACACGTCCTCCACGGGGCGACGGCCCAGCACCCGCCCGTCCGCTGCGGCAGCTGCTGCCACCGCCGCCGTCGCCGCCAACCTGCACCTCCGCCGACTCCTGCTAGCACCAGCACCGGGCGCGGGGATGGTGATGGGGGTGGGGATGTGGGGGTGGAGGGCGAGATGGCATCCGGCTGCCGCTGCCGCCGTCGCTCCGGCTGTGCCTGCCATCTCTCTTTCACGCTGACTGCTACGCTCTCTTGTCTCGCTTTGCCTGCCTTTACCTTATCCTCCCTCGCTCGGCTTTGGACGCGGCCTATCTCGACTTACCGAGGACATATCTAGTGGTGCCAACCTTCAAATGATACCCTGATACCAACCTAAAAATCTAGTGCAAATTATCATAAAAGACTATAATTTTTTCCATAGCATTGGCATGAAGTCAATCTACCATGTCATGAAATTTCACATCAAAATTCAATCTACGCAACGAGAATCAAGAAAGTAAAAAACTGTTGAAAAATTTATCCAAAAAAAAAGGAAAGATGAGACATTATTCACATAATTTGTCTTTTTTTCTTTCTCTTGATGTATAATCCCATTTTGGTTCTAATTGTGCAGAACAGCTTATCATGTCATACTCAAGCCCCTTAATTTTTTTCTAGATTTTTTCATGATCATCTGCACTACTTTTTAAAGCTGGTATCATTGACGGACCAATATACAGTGGCCTGGTGGTGCAACACAAATCTAAAAACAAACGTTTAAAAAAAATACCACAATCAAGAATTCAAGATCAGCATTCCAGCTATTCATTCCCAACAAAGTAGTACTGGGATTTCTTGAGACTAAACCACAAATATTGAGCGTGCCATGCCATCAGTAGAAACATCAGTATTTACATCCACACACAATCCTAGAATAGAATAGAGGCGCTTTCAACTAAGCGCCATCTCATCATCACCAGTTGTGACTCGTTCATGCTTATACAACAAATTTGCCAACCACTCTAGGGCGGCCGCAGCAGTAACAGGGCGGACACAAAATGAAAAATGGAGCAGGCGCCAAGAAACACAAGACGGTCCCTGGCCCTGTTCACTCTTCACGACGATGATGTTGAAGCTAACCGTCCTGAAGCTCGCATCTCGTCCAGCGTTGTCGCTAGCCAGTCCAAGCCTTCGTACAGGCCATCACCTTTCAGGGCACAGGTGCCTTGGATGTGCCAGATACGGTTGTTCAGGTCGTACAGGCCAAGACCCTCACATACTTCCATCGGGGTCATTGCTCCCCTCTGCATCCACAAACACCGACACTACATGTTTTAGCACAGGAGTAGGGATTTCTAAGACAGAATAAACCCTTTTCCTAAGCTTAGCTGAAAATATAAAAAAATCTACTTCAGCCCTGCATAAAGCATGTCCATATATGTAAACAATGTAAATCTCCTATGATCTGCAAACTCAGGTCTAATAAACAAATTAAGTCTTACACCAAAGGACGATAATCTAGTATTGTACACAAACTGCACGATCTTAAACAAGTACACGGGATGCCAAAAGAAATCATGGCAAACATACCATGTCTTGCTTGTTAGCAAACACTAGTAACACACTGTTGAGCATAAATGGGTCATTGATTATAGCCTGGAAAGGAAGATCAGCTTAGAGTAAGTTCAAGCAGAGAACAAATATTACTGCAGAAACAGGAACATGTTCTTAATACGAAATCACATAAACCTGAAATTCAGCTCTGGCTCTTGAAATTCTGTCCCTGTCCAGGGAATCGACCACATAGATCTGCAAATAAAGAAAAGGAATGGAGAAAGCTTACATCTCAAGAAAGCAGTTGTATACCACAAATCGCTAGTTCACTACACCCCAGTAATAAACATTTATCCTGTTTGGCCAACAATTCTATCATTCTTGTTTTCTGTTTTTGGTGGCTCGAGCTATGAGCAATAAAGAATGCAAGGCGAAATGAGCTCAATATTTAGTATCCATCGATAACTTAATTGACTATCTTCCCTAGTGACTGTCACATGGAGCGTATAGACAAAGAAAGAAAGGAATGAAACAACTAGCTGTTAGGAGAAGTACAGCTGAAGTATTCCTATGTTGAATTGTTCCTTGCAATAAAAATAAATTACATGCAAGCATAAATGGAATGAGAGTAAGTGACCAGAGCATCGGTGTTGTTGAAGTAGTGCCTCCACAAGGGCCTCAATTTCTCCTGACCGCCAACATCCCACACAGTAAACACTACATTCTTGTACTGAACCTTCTCAACATTAAAACCTGCAACATGAAACAGAGTGTCGCATCACTAAGATGAAGATGAATTGATTAGCGCGGTATTCCATGTGTTATCGTGTTCGGATGAGAACACGGTGTGCCAACCCAAAGACTAATTAATACAGTTACATATAGGCAGGCAGGCAGGCATGTTATACCGATAGTGGGGACGGTGGAGAGAACTTCGCCGATGTGCAGCTTGTAGAGTATGGTGGTTTTTCCGGCTGCATCCAACCCAAGCATCACAACCTAACATAAAGCAACATGCCGTTCCATGAGAATTGAGGAGCACAATGAATTAACTTGGATGGATCAACATGCCAAGTCTCTTATGATACATTAGGTGGCATACATACATAGTGCGATGACAATCAAGGATGAAGGAGCAACTAATATACGAGAGAGAAACATGGGATCAAAAGAGGAGAGGGTCAGGGAACGAATACATCTCATGACGTGCCCGTACGACGATATGCCCCGATTCATTCTTCAGGTCGATTGATCCATCCATACTACCAACTAAATCAGTAAGGAAAAAATGAAAGAGGGCGCACCCGCATCTCCTTGTTGCCGAAGAAGGCGTCGAAGAGCTTGCGAAAGGCCTGACCCATCTTCCCCCTGGATCAGGAGAATCTGGCCGGCCGGCCGCGGACAAGGATGAGTGGACGGACTCTGGAAGGTTCTTCAGCGTGGGTGGGGTTTGGGGAAGGATTGATCTGCGCTGGCCCCGGCGGCCCTGCCCCTGCCGGCCTTCTTTTGGTCGGAGTCGGTGCCGGAGTCGACGGGGACGAGGAGATGGAGATGCCGAGCTCACTGGTGTCGGGGTGGAACCGGATGCCAAAGGAGTAATCTGGGCCGTCTACTTTTACGTGGCAGCCCGGTAACCATGTGGGTGCTGCAGTTAGGTTAGGTCGGGTTAGGCCGATTTCGAAGGGGTGATACAGTTTCGGGCCGATTTTGAAGGGTGATAGTTGGCATACTGCAACAGACCAGCTGTTAAAAAAATCTTTCACTCAAAAAAAAATGTTACAAACTTTCGCAAAAAAAAAAAAAACTAATTAAAGCTAAACATTTCTTTCAATTTCACTAACTTTTAGCTTAGCTTTTAAACTACACAGATCATCGATATGTTACATAAACGCTTATTAATTCATAATAATGACTAAACAAAATATGAAAGCACACACTTAGAGTCGAGATCAAACCGACCTTATCATGCAGCCAGGCCCAAGGTCAGCGCGGAGTTTGAACTATGTTGGCCAGGTGTGCATGGCAAGTTGCCAAGTTCCTCATCCTTTCTGTCGTTGATCGCTAAGTATACACAGTTCATCCCGTTACCGCACTCGTATAGTTTACAGAAGTGGCAAAGGCGTTTTTTTACGGCATTGTACGCCCCCATGACTTGCACAATCCATTGTCAGCCAGCGATCATGATTCAATCTTCACCAGCAATTTCTAGCGCAAGTTATTCAAATTGTCTGATGTTCAGCTTCACATGAGTTCGGCCTTTCAACCCCAATCTGGTGCGCAGACTGAAATCGTCAACAGATCATTGCCATGTACATACGCTGCCTCACTGGTGATCTCCCGCGGCGTTGGTCAAATGGTTAATTACCTTGGAGGGAGTTCTGGTACAACACATCAACACTCACCTTCTATCACAGGATGGCCCCGACGGTCGTTACAGGTGCACATCTACCACAAAATAATGAGAAGTGAGAGTTTGTGGTCAACCTGAAAGTGTTGATCATATCTTCTTCAACTATACCATCCTTCAAGTCATGTGAGGCGGAGTTAGGGCGATGATAAGAGTGTCCTTGAACCCTTTTTTTTTTACATAATCGTTGCCATTTTACAGGGCCACGTTGGTAGTGCTAGGAGATAGTTTTGGATCTACTATGCAGCCCAATGTAAGACGTTTTGGCTTATTCGAAATAATTTTATAACTGAATCCAAGTTTTGTCCGACAATCCCCTAACTGTGTTTTTAAAAGTATGCTTATGTTACAACTTACCACAGTGGGTCCTCTTCTAAAGCCAAACCTTTTTTTTACTCTGTCGGATGAGTTGAGCCTCCTTCTTAAGTGTCTCTTCGCCGAGAGCTGCCGGAAGCCCAACCTAGATAAGATGATTGTCCTTTTTTGGATGATGTAATCAACATGGTAAATCTCTTGTATGCATTTTTTATAGACAAAGAGTATATATTAATATCGCGGAGATACCAATTACACCCAGTCTCTGCAACAACGCATTGGCCTAGCGACAACACGAATGCACACAACCCAGAAAAAGAAGAAGAATTATAAAAAAGAAAAATCCCGATACAATGATCTATTTCTTGTAGCAGCAGGCCTAACACCATCAAAACAACACCAGAAGTACGGCTTCTCCAAAAGCGACGCCTCAAAGAAGGGAACAATGCTATAGCGCCGTCGCCGTCCTGATCATAGATCATAAGTTTTCACCCTGAAGAAAATCCACACTCGCAAAAGCAACGCCTTTAATAAAGTAATTGCCAGACACAACCAATTAAGGTCAGACCTTGAGTTTTCACCCTGAAAGTTTGAACTCTGAACTTCTCCTGTGTTGTCGCCCCCACTTGCCGTTGCCGTATGCATTTAGCCTTGTAGGTTTGGTCTGTACAAGTTAAGTTGGTAACCCCAGCTTACCACTTACTCGTGGGGTTTTATTAATTTAACGCCGGACACTGTGTGTCTTCTACTATCTAAAAAATTTAAGATTGTGAATAACAGGCGGAGGCCCAAGTAGGAGTAGAATTATGCTTTCAAATTATTCATCCATTACTAAAGAAAAAAAGTCAAAGTAACATTAGATTACATATCTTTCATCTAATTAATGTCACTCACTCACCATGTGCAAAACAAGCTATATCCAGCAAGACCACTATGTCCTAATGGACCGTTGTTCATCACAATGAACAGTGTGCATTGGAGTACCAAATTAACTCGACGATGGCGAGCGGAGGACGACTTGCTTGGTAGTGTACCGGGCGGCAAGCAGCATGTAGAGCAGCAGGTTGCCGGCGCCGATAACCGTCCACAGCCAGAAGTAGTAGTCGAGGTGCCCGGCGTTGAGGTCCGGCGTCAGCCACCCGGGCCTCAGACGCGACACCGCCGTCACCACTGCCGTGTTCATGTAGAAGCCCAGCGAGAGCGCGAGGAATGAGAGGGCGGAGCAGATGCTGCGCATTGACGCCGGCGCCTCCCCGTAGAAGAACTCCAGCTGCGCGATCCCGCAGAACACGTCTGACCCGGCCGCCAGCACGAACTGCGGCACCTGCCACGCGATGCCCATCATCCTGCCCGCGCGAACGCCGTGCAGCCGCCGCCTCTCCACCAGCGCCGCCGTCCCCATCGCTACAACCAACAGGAACCGCCCTACGCCCATCCGCTGCAGCTGAGTCAGGCCGGCGTTCCCGGCTGGTCCCCATCTCCTGGCGAGCGGCATGATGACGGTGTCGTGCAGCAGCACCCACAGCAGCATGAACACCACCTCAATCGACACCATCGACGCCACCGGCACCTTTAACCTCCCGAACACCTTGTTGTCCATGGCCATCCCTTGCTGGATGAATGTCGTGGTCATCTGCCCCAGGGACGCCGCGTACAGCACGCACGTCACCCAGATGGGCGCCATGCGCGCCAGGATCTTGACGCCCTCCACCTCGCTCACTGTGCACAGATCCCACGGACCTTCGTCGCTGTCGCCGCCCTTGACGGCCGCCTTGTCCAGCCACTTCAGTCCTTTGGTGTGCGCCAGCTTCTGCAGGTCGTCGCCTTCCACCACCTCGTGCAGGACAACGCCGTGATCCGCAGCTGGCAGCTTGGTCTTCCTCTTCCTCACGGACGCCACCATCACTCTGAGGATGTCCTTGAGCGGGCTGCCGGCGGGGAGCTGCACTCTATACCAGGGCGTGCCGGCCAGGAAGCCCGCCGCCGCCAGAAGCAGGCAGAGCGCAGAGACGCCGAAGCCGAGCGCCCAGGACACGTTCTGCTGCAGCCACGAGACGAGCGTCCCGGCGATGAAGATGCCGAGGTTGATGGCGCCGAAGAACCAGGTGAAGAAGGACTGCTTCCTCCGCACCTCCTCCGGGCTACCGTCCACGTCGTACTGCTCCGCCCCGAACGGGAGCAGCGCCGACTTCACGCCACCCGTGCCGATGGAGGTCAGGTACAGGGCCGCGAAGAAAACAGAGAACTGCTTGTTGGTCGCCGGTGGGCACGAGATTCCCTCGCACGACGCCGGCCGGAGCGGCGAGATCCCCGCGGACAGCGCGAGCAGCACCAGGCCCTGCATCGATTTTCCATCCGCATCAATTTGAGCTCCACTTGCTTGACAGAAAAAGAATCACCAGTGATAATTAAGAGGATAATACTGACGGCGAGGTAGAAGAGGAGCGAGGCGACGATGGTGTTGTATTTCCCCCACCAGCTGTCGGCGAGGAAGGCGCCGATGACGGGGACGATGAAGGTGGTCCCGTTCCAGGTGTCTACGTGGGCGGCGTTGTAGGCGGTGGTGCCGTGGAGCACGGTGCCCAGGTAGACCACCATATTCAGCGCCAATCCGGAGAAGGCAATGCTCTCCAGCAGCTCGAAGCCTACACAGGCAATCTGTCAGTCTGTCGCTTCTAGAACAGAGGCTGGATGGAGGGGAATCGTCAATGGTGAGTTACCTAGAACAATGGCAGGGCCTGTCCAAGTGAAGCGGCGGGGTTGCCTCATGGTCGCAGACGACGACGACGACGACGATGCGTCGCCGGATTCGAGCTTCATCATCTCCTTACCGTTACTAGCGGAGGGCGCCATCTGCATCCAGTGGGAAGACAAGACGAGGCCTGCGGCGGTGTCAGTTCTTAGTACTGATTGATGGACAGGACAGGTAGATTTGGAGCAGAGCAGAGATGGAATGGCTGGAAGTGCAGGGCACTCGCCAGCGGTACGATAATGAATGAAACAGTAACTGAGATAGTAGTATCTCAGGAATGGATATGCAAAAATCTTCAAATCGATGAGCTCGATCGATTCAGTCGAATACGAGTTAAAGTCAAAACTAGAGGACAAAATTAAGTAGCGCATGCGTAGCAACTAGCAAGCGAAAGCATCATCTCGTTTGGATCCACCTCGGCTCAACCAGACGAGTACAAGGGGACGATAAAATAAGATCGCCTTCAACGAAAAACGCGGGCAGCGACAACCATGATGCGGCCATGCGACGCCATTGCCAACCAGCCAATTCACAAGTGTTAACCAGCAAACTGGATAGAAGAAACGAGAGGAAATTGTGGAAGAAACGCCCAAAAAACTGCCGCATACTTACCTTCTACCTCCGGCAGTGCAGGTGCAGGTGTTGGCCTCACTTGGCGTCCATGGTTGTTGAGGCAAAAAGCAGAGTGAAAGGAGAAGGCAATGTCATGTCAGCTTCCCTTACAACCCAAGACGGCGAAGCACCGCCAATCCACCACAAAACTCCCATTTCAAGTAGCCATCCAGCTACAGCCCGGCCAACCGATCTATCTATCTGCCACCGCTAATCTTCAATGCTGCTCTGCTCTCGCGGTTGCTCTTGCTAGTGTGAATAAGATGAGAGCAGCAAGCATGATATGTATAGTTCCACTTCATTAGCTGTCATTTTTCTATTTTGAGCTTCTTTAAGACGCTCGTCATTAGCAGACAAGGTAAGGTAAGAAGATAATATCTTAATCTTGCCCGTTCATTAGCACGTGGATACGACCTGTCTTACTGGAACTCTAGAAATACAGTAGTAACATACTCCATCGGTCACTAATCAAGTGTACTTCTAGTTTTGTCCTGACTAACTTTATAAGAAATTGTAGCAATATTTATGGCATAATGTTAGTATATTATGAAACTATATTTTAAGATAAATCTAGCGATAAGCATTAATTTTATATTTGTAAGCATGGATATGCTTGTCTATAAAGTTGATCAAGCTTTAAAAGTTAAACTTAGAACAATTCTAGAAGTACACTTATTTGGAAACGGAGGGGGTAGCTAGTAACATGGATTTCTCCAATGTAAAAATGTGGCAAATAATTAATGAGTAGAGAGATGATTGTAGTAACACAATATAAGCGTGCTCTAAGGAAAAATGTGTCTATAGCCTAATAAATCAACAAGGTTGTCTTTAAACCAAATAACCATCTCGAACTATATATATTCCTATGTACACGAGATGAACGTGCTAGTCCTAGTCATGTTGACGTCTATCACCCAAAACCCACATAGTAGAGCATAAAATACGCTTTCAAGTACTACGCTAAAAAGACGGTTCCCATGAGGTTTTCCAATTTTTAAAATATTTTCTCGATTTATGTGAATTTTTCAAAAGAGGACTATAATTGTTCGCTGACCATTCATCGCCAAAGGGCTAATGTCCTGATTTTTGTGCTGCTCCATAGAATCATGGTAGACTATGTTTATATGTGTTTTCTCTAATTTTTTAACCAAACTATAACACATTTGTAGTTCAAATCTGAATTACTTTTGATAAATGCCACTAAATTCATTTAACGCATGTCATATATCTAAAAAGATAATAATTCAAGATATTCAGGAATTGCGCCTCCCATATTATATAATTCCTGTGAAAATTGTAAAATCCACTTTGCAATATTATTTGTGGTACAAGTTTCAAAACAATCACATTTTTTGCACTAAAAAAATTGAAAGAAGCTTTCAGAAAATCTTGAAGTGACAATCTAGTTTATAATATCAAAACTCATGTTTTTACCAAGTTTGGTCATGATAGTAATAACTTAGCCCTGGATATGACCATGATCTGGATCATTTGGTTTGAAAATCATGAATCTTCATAGAAAATAGCCATTTTGTAAAGGCTTTTTTAAAAAAATTGTAGAGAAAATTTATAATTTTGTCTTGAAACTAGTACGCCAAAAAGGAAGTGCTCGGCGGGTTTTCCATTATTTTATTAATTTTCAATTTTATCAATTTACAAGATTTTTTTTCCAAAACAGGGCCAAAATTGTCAATGTGACTATTCATACATAATAGGTGGAAAGCATGATTGCCCCAGGTGTATTTTTTTAAAATTAATGACAATCCTTGTTTCCATTGAGATCTTGCACATCTTGTCGGTAGGAAAAGCTTGGAATCCATATATTGGATTCAAGAAGATTATATGATAACCAAGATGAAAGTGCATGTGTTGCCCCATGCGTGGTTTTGGTAATTAATGACAATCCTTATGTACTAATATTTGTATTGAGATATTCTTGTAGATCTTGTCCATAGGAAAAGATTGGAGTTCATGTGTTAGACTCCAGAAGATTACATGATGATCAAGGTTCTATCCAAGGGTTTATATGAAGAATGGTCATACGAAAAGTTGAGCTTATTGCAAGAATGGCTTGGAAAAGAAGATTGAGTGAACTTTCATGTTATCTCCAAGCCATCATATATATCAAGATAAGAAGATGAAGTGCAAGTGGATTCATGAAGACGAAGCTTAGCAAGGCTCTCCCATCATGGTGTATGGGGGAGTATTTGGATAGGTCTTCATCAAGCATGTGCTAGCAAGCACAATCAAGAAAGGTGTTCCAACTTGAGGGAGACAAGATCGTCATCATCTAGCTCAAGTGGAATGCGCAAGGCAAAGGTATGATCTTGATAGGGTTTCTATTTTACCGGTATCATGTTGTTACTTCGGAGACCGGGTTATAGGATTGATGGCGTACTATCAAGAGGGTCTCAAGTGAGTAACTTGATCGCATCTTTGTGGAGAGCTCAAACCTTTGCATATTTGGCATATCATCTTTCTTGGTTCTTATTTGGCTTTTATACATGTGAGAATTTAGAGCTTGTGTTCATCTCCATACCAAGCTCTAGTTCATCAAGAACGGATTTCATTTGAATATCTTGTGATGTTTTGATGTTGGAGGTTTTACCGGTTCGTCTTTTGTAGAGAGGTCAAACTCTCCTCTTGTGATCTCCTCCTCACATGATGGGCTATGATGTGTATATGCATGATCTTGTAGAGCTTGTGATTATCTTCGAAACAAGCCCAAGATCATAGAAAACGGAGTCCGAATGAAAAACTTATTGTGTTTTTGATATTGGAGGTTTTACCGGTTGTTCTTTTATCAAGAGGTCTAACCTTTCCCTATTTGGTTTTATCCTCCCATGTTGGACTATGATGTTTCTCTCCATGAACTTGTAAAGCTCTTCGTTACGATTCCAACGAGCCCAAGATCATCGAAATCGGAGTCCGGATGCAAAAGTTATTGAAGTTTTCGTACCGCGTGGCGTGCAGTCTTTTTCCCGGCGGTAGTACCGCCCCTAGTACCGCTCGCAGTACCACTCTTCGCATCCGAAAGCCGTTTTGGCGGTACTAGGAGCGGTAGTACCGCCCGGGGCGGTAGTACCGCTGCCCGGGGAGGTAGTACCGCTGTCTGGGGCATGTTTTCAGCATGTTTGATTTCCTTGGTTTCCCGGGGGCGGGAGTACCGCCGTTTGCAGCGGTAGTACCGCCCCGACGCGAATCTGCACCCAATGGTTGGATCTTTGGGTGACCTATTTAAGGGGCCTTCTTCTCCAATGGTTCTCCAACCTTTAGAGCAAGTTTTGACCTCCATTGTTGACCTCCACAAGCTTGCTATCTCTCTATTCCTCCATGTTTCTTGCCTCCAATTAAAGGGAAAAGAGAGAGGAGATCTAGATCCACTATTCTACCAATCAATCTCTCCTCTAAGTGAGGGAAGCTTTTGATCTAGATCTTGGAGGGATTCGGTGTTCTTCCTCTCTTCTCCCCCCATAAGCATTAGTTGCTTTTGGTGGGATTTGAGAGTGAAGGATTTGAGCACTTGTGCTCTTGCCATTGCTTCGTTGCATCGGTTTGTGCTCTCCACGAGGATTCGTGGAAGTTGAAAGCTTGTGAACTTGTTACTCTTGGGTCTTTGGACCCTAGACGCCCGTGTGGTGGTTGAGACCCTTGTGTGGTCACTTGTAGCTGTTCGGGAGCCCCCAATCCCGTTGTGGGTTGTGCCCCGGATCGTTGTTGAAAGGCTCCGGATTTCCGCCTCGAAGGATTCCGATAGTGGAAGGTGAACCAAACCTTTGTGGTGCGGTTCATCGGAGAAGAAGGTGAAACCTTTGTGGTTGTTGAACCATTGTGTTGGTTCACACCTCTCCAACGAGACGTACTCCCTAAAAGGAGGAACTCGGGAATACATCCTCGTCTCCGCGTGCCTCGGTTATTTCTATACCCGAGCTTTTTACTTATGCACTTTACATTGTGATAGCCTTCGTGCTTGAAGTATTCTATATTGCTATCACCTTGTTGCTTGTCTTGCTTAGCATAAGTTGTTGGTGCACATAGGTGAGCCTAGTTTATTTAGGTTGTTGGCTTGTTAATTTAAACACCTAGTTTTATTCCGCAATTATCAAGCCTAAACCGGAAAAGTTTTAATCGCCTATTCACCCCCCCTCTAGGCGACATCCTTGTCCTTTCAATTGGTATCAGAGCCTGGGCTCTCTTTTTGGGCTTTACCGCCTAGAGAGTAAAGATGTCGTTTAGAGAATTAGTGCACATCCCACTTTTAAATTCGATGGCACAAATTATGATGTTTGGAAAATTCGCATGCTTAACCTTCTTAGGGACATAGACCCACATTTAAGAGAATTGTAGATATGGGTTTTTCTTCTCCAAAGGAGGATGAGGAAAACTCTTATCTCGATACTCTTGTATCTAATCTTATATGTGTTTTGAGCGATGTAGTTCTTGCATCAATCATGCCTTTTCGGAACGCTCATGAGCTTTGGACCAAGCTTCAAGATATATATGAAGTGTCCAACATTATTGAGGATGATTGTTCTCCCTCCACCTCCGGCCGTGATGAGTTCACAACTTCTTCCACTTCACCAACATGTGATTTGTCACAAGGTAATGATATGGTGAGTGGTGATAGAAATTGCTTTGTTGATGGTGAATATTCTATTGACCATTGCAATGTTCTATCTTTGGACTTAAACTCTTCTAGCACTCCAAATGTCATTCATGCTAGAGTTGATAGTCCTTGCATATCATGTAATAGTTGTTTAACTAAATCTCATGATGATATGCTTCATGTCTTGTTGCCATGAAAAAATGCTTCCATATCCTCTAGTCTTGTGACTAACAATGTAGAGGAATCCCAACATTTGTTGGAACAAGACATGGACTCAATGGTGCTTCAAGTATTCTTCATCATCTTTGCCATACTCACTTTTGCCTTATGGCTAAGGATTCGAGGTATCTCCACCTCGAATCCACATCTTGTGATGATGTGGATGAGGATTCTCATGAGAACTTTGATGTTGAATCCATAACAAGAAGGGTGAGATGGTTTTGGTGCTCTCCCCAAAGGTAGCAAAGCTATCCCTCCTCTATGTGAAATCATTGTTATGTTATTAAGAGTAGGGAAATCATTGAGGATTTGGAAACTCAATTTGATGAGAAATGTCAAATTGAGAGAGATGCTCATTAATAGCTTCCTTGAAAGCCCTTGAAGAAGAACAAGAGCTTCGAGTGTCTCTTGAGGAGAAACTTGAATCTCTTGATGATCAAATGATCTTATTATTGCTAAAATCATTAAGGAAAGAGATCATGCTATTGCTAAATATAAAGTGCTTAAAAAGGAAAAAGTTGAATTTGGTGTTGGCAATGCTAGACTAATTGAGGATATAGAGACTTGACAAAGCCACAAGGCTTTAGAAAGTGAACACTCTCTCCTTATCAAGTCTCATGATCAACTCCAAACTCAACTATCTAAAATGATGAGCTTGCCAAGTTGTCTTCTTCCATTTCTAATAATGATGCTTGTGCTACTAACTCCACTTCTGTGAAGCATCTATTTTGAAGGAGAATGTTGAGCTAAGGGCTCAACTTGAGTTGCTAACTAGCAAGTATGGGAAATTGGAAGAAAGTCATGAAAAGCTCTCTAGCTCTAATGAGATCTTCTAGCATCCATGCTAGGCTAAAGTTAGCTCATGAGGCTATCGTACAAAGGTAACATCTTGTGAGCCTCATGTGGACAATGGCACAACTTCTACTAAAATGCTATATTGCCATGTGCTAGTCCTAGTAATTCATCCACTCACAATGTTGCTACATCTTGTGATGAATTACTTTCCATGCCTTGTTGCTCTAACAATGAAGCTCTACTTCCTCTAGTGTTTGTGTGATACTAACCATGTAGAGGAATTAAATGAGCTCAAGGCCCAAGTCACTTCTTTGAAGAAAGACTTGGAAAAGCGTCATGTTGGGGATTCTACACTTGACAATATGTTGAGTGTTCAAAGACGCCCCAATGACAAGAGTGGACTTGGATTCAACTCCAATATAAGAACAAGTCCAAGTATAACAAGAAGAACAAGGGCCAAGAACAAGTTAAGATTCGGCCAAGATTGTTTGCTTCAAGTGCAAAGTTGAAGGGCACCATGTTAGATCTTGCCCTTTGAAGAAGAAGGCTCTTAGTGAGAAGCAACAAGGGAAGAAGCCTCAAGTTCAAACTCAAGTTCCTCAAGTTGAAGAACGGCCTCTTCCCAAGAAGAATCAAGCTACCCCTCCTCAAGTCAAGACTCCAACTAAGAAGAGAGGAGGAAGTAGATGTTGCTACCTATGCCGTGAGAAGGGTCACTTGCTTCTTCATGCACAAATGGTACCTTATCCAACCCCATTATTATTGATGATGATTATTCTCTTCGGAAGGATAAGGTTGGCAATGTGTTTGCCAAATATGTTGGTACTCAAAGTGGTGTCAAGAAAAGAACCATTTGGGTTGCCAAACCTATTGTGACTAACCTCTTAGGACCCAACTTGGTTGGGGACCAACAAGCTAAAACTTGATCAATAGGTGTTGTTGGAGGGCATTGGAGACTTGGCTACTTATGAAGAATTAAGGGATCTTCATCAATTATATTCTCTCAAGTCAAGTCATTTGGATTATATTGTTCTATCTCATATCCAATGTTCCTCCTTGCGGTAACTTTTATTTAAATCATATATACATTGAAAGTTGCTTGCACCCTTGCATGTGTTAGGTTTTGTACCTTGCTAGTGTTGTATGTGTTGTGCTCTCTACTTACTTATCTTGAGTAATCAAGTATGTGTATGTTGGTTTGCACACCATTACTTGTGTTGAGCCTTATTGCTTTTATTTGATATCTTATCTTGTTGGCTCTCTTTTGAGAGATTAATGGACTATCCTATTTTGGGGAGTGATATGCTTCGTGCACTTCACAATCCTAAAATTGTGTATACATGAGGAATACCACTTAGTGTTGATATATTAATATTATCTATCTCTATGTGGTATATGTCTCATGAGAAATTCAAATTCTATATGTCCATTAATTATCTCTTGTTGGTTTGTTGCCTCTTGTTAAGAAATTGGATTATCACATTATGGGGGAGTAATAAGCTTTGTGCATATTACAAACCTAGAAAATGTGAACATGTGAGGTATTGCCACCTAGAATTGATATTCTTCATTATCTTATTCCTATGTGGCATGTTTCTCAAACAAGTTCCATTTGCTTAAATGCTTTTTTCTCACCGTTGGATCTTGTTTGTGATGGAATTCTTGATATGGCTTTCCCAAATATGTTCTCATATATCTTTTGGGAAACCAATTGCTTCAAGCTACTCTTGGAGTTGCTTTGCATGATCGCGTGAATATTGAAGCTATCAAGAATATCTATTATCTAAGCATGGCTTTAAATCTTATCTTTGCCATATGCTTATTTTTGTGAAGTTGTCTTGTTTTATTCCTATACCACCGAGAAATATCTCTATATACTCCTTGTCCATGACAAGTGATACTCATAATTGTGGTGAATTTGTAGACCATCTTCATTTGGTTCTTGCTTTGAATTGCCTTATTTTATTGCCAAGGATTTTTTGATCTAACTCTCTTTGTCTTCCTTGTATCTTTTGGATCTTTTGCTCTACTCAAAATTTGTTTTATGCTTTCTTGAGTTAGGAAAAGCAATGATCCCATCTTGTGCATTTACATTCAAGTCATACTTCTGATAATGCACTATTCTTGGGAAGCTATCCTACATTGAGTAGAACACCATTCTTTAAATTGGTATTGGATTTTATTGCTTTCCTTGAACATGACTAGTGTTTGAATAATATGTATGGAGAGTGATGATCCCATTTGTGTGCATTTGTATTCAAATGCAAGATCATAAATAATGCACAAATCTTGGGGGAGCAATCCTATATGCTTTTGAACATTAGTTGTCTTCAATTGGTTTTTATCCCGATGACGTGTCTCTTTGGAAGACAAACATTTTCGTCTTGGTACTTTGTGCCATCATGAAAAGTGTAGAGGGTTTGGTTTATTCCTTGATGGTATTTTCATCAATTGGTATCTTGCTTTCATTTGGTATCTTTTCAAAGTGGTATCTTCAATCATGTGTTGATTTGGGTCTTTGATATAATTTGGGCAATTGTTTTCTTGTCACACTTGTGTGTGCTTTGTTGGTTTAATTGGTGTTTTGTCCAAATTGTATCTCGTTTGGTTCTTGAAAGTCTTGTGCATGCATATTTACTATATGTATATCTTATGGCATGCTTACTTTCGTTGATCCAATATATAGGATAAACTCCATCAAATCCTAAATGGCTAAGATGTGCATGAAATTCAATTTCATATCAATATGCACATATTTATGTGGAGTTTGTCCTATGTATTGTAGTTGCTCTAACTACTTTGGACCCAATGAGTTTGGGTACCATGGTGTACTTGAATTTGTTTTAGGTACACTTGAGATGCATTGGAAGCTTGTCTCATTTACAAGGAGGTGTTATCACCATGTGCTTATTGGAGCCAAGCTCGGATGATTGTGAACTCTTATCTTCTACATCAACAATGCTATCCGTAAAAGTATCTACCTCATGCATACATTTCTAGCTTTCAACCTTGTGTAGGTTGTATCTTGGCATGAATTTCCTTTGTGCGATACTTGTTATCTTTCTCGGAGCATCCCATTTTTCACCTTATCCCTTGTGGATATTTTTGATGCTATGATGAGTATGTGTGGGAAGTTCATCATATCCTTTAAGATAAAATTGAGTTTTGTGCTATGCTTTTAAGCAAAGATCTTATTGGTGTATTTATGACTTCCTCTTGGATATCATGTTCTTCACCGTAGTATCTACTTTGTGTGTGCATGTTTCTTTGTGGACTTATATCTTCATGATTGATGTCTACTTAGAAACTTATACACATGAGAGTGGTTACATCTTTATTTGGTATTCCATTTTGTTAGTGACCACCTTTTATTGCTTTTGATTCTTTGGTGGTTTCTAAAGGCCACAAGCTTTCCTTTCATTTGGTTTACTTTTTCATCTTAATAAGCTTGTGGACCTATTTGACTCATCTTCTTTGGTTTGTGCTCTACATTATCTAGGAGGGAGTGAGGATTCCATGTTGTGCACACTATATTGCAATACAAATCCTTATTGTGCATGTACCTTGGGGAGTTTCCTCTTGATTTTTAGAACACTTTTTCGGATCCTTTTGATTGCTTGCTTCTTTCGTCGAAGTATTTTCTCTTTGATATTCTTTTGCAATTTTTGGATCCTCGATATAGTTTGATCTCCCTCCATCTATTCGTCATTGGATATGTGTATTTAATTTCACTCATATTATGAGAAATGCACACATTATGGGGAGCTCTTCCTATATTGGCCTTCTAAATTTTTCCTCCCATTTCGGCAATCGACGCCAATGGGGGAGAAGTTTAGAGGGTTTAAGGTTATTTGGTTTTATGCTTTAGTTTTGTTCTTAAGCATTTGCCTTTCATGCTCTTGCATCCTTGCTCTTTGTTGTGCATGGTTGCTTAATTCATTATATAAACCCTCGTAAAAGGGATTGTCGTCAATTACAAAATGGGGGAGATTGAAAGTGCATGTGTTGCCCCATGCGTGGTTTGGTAATTAATGACAATCCTTATGGACTAATGTTTGTATTGAGATATTCTTGTAGATCTTGTCCATAGGAAAAGGTTGGAATTCATGTGTTGGACTCTAGAAGATTACATGATGATCAAGGTTCTATCCAAGGGTTTATATGAAGAATGGTCATGTGAAAAGTTGAGCTTATTGCAAGAATGTATTGGAAAAGAAGATTGAGTGAACTTCATGTTATCTCCAAGCCATCATATATATCAACATAAGAAGATGAAGTGCAAGTGGATTCATGAAGACGGAGCTTAGCAAGCCTCTCTCATCATGGTGTATGGTGGAGTATTTGGAGAGGTCTTCATCAAGCATGTGCTAGCAAGCACAATCAAGAAAGGTGTTCCAACTTGAGGGAGACAAGATCGTCATCATCTAGCTCAAGTAGAATGTGCAAGGCAAAGGTATGATCTTGATAGGGTTTCTATTTTACCGGTCTCATGTTGTTAGTTCGGAGACCGGGTTATAGGATAGACGGCGTACTATCAAGAGGGGCTCTCAAGTGAGTAACTTGATCGCATCTTTGTGGAGAGCTCAAACCTTTGCATATTTGGCATATCATCTTTCTTGGTTCTTATTTGGCTTTTATCCATGTGAGAATTTAGAGTTTGTGTTCATCTCCATACCAAGCTCTAGTTCATCCAGAACGGATTTCATTTGAATATCTTGTGATGTTTTGATGTTGGAGGTTTTACCTGTTCGTCTTTTGTAGAGAGGTCAAACTCTCCTCTTGTGTTCTCCTCCTCACATGATGGGCTATGATGTGTATATGCATGATCTTGTAGATCTTGTGATTATCTTCGAAACAATCCCAAGATCATAGAAAACGGAGTCCGGATGAATAACTTATTGTGTTCTTGATATTGGAGGTTTTACCGGTTGTTCTTTTATCGAGAGGTCTAACCTTTCCCGTTTGGTTTTATCCTCACATGTTGGACTATGATGTTTCTCTGCATGATCTTGTAAAGCTCTTCGTTACAATTTCAACGAGCCCAAGATCATCGAAATCGGAGTCCGGATGCAAAAGTTATTGAAGTTTTCGTACCGCGTGGCGTGCAGTCTTTTTCCCGGCGGTAGTACCGCCCGCAGTACCACTCATCGCATCCGAAAGCCGTTTTGGCGGTAGTAAGAGAGGTAGTACCGCCCGGGGCGGTAGTACCGCTGCCCGGGGAGGTAGTACCGCTGTCTGGGGCATGTTTTCAGCCTGTTTGACTTCCTTGGTTCCCCGGGTGGCGGTAGTACCGCCGCTTGCAGCGGTAGTACCGCCCTGGCACGAATCTGCACCCAACGGTTGGATCTTTGGGTGACCTATTTAAGGGGCCTTCTTCCCCAATGGTTCCCCAACCTTTAGAGCAAGTTTTGACCTCCATTGTTGACCTCCACAAGCTTGCTATCTCTCTATTCCTCCATGATTCTTGCCTCCAATTAGAGGGAAAGAGAGAGGAGATCTAGATCCACTATTCTACCAATCAATCTCTCCTCTAAGTGAGGAGAAGCTTTTGCTTCTAGATCTTGGAGGGATTTGGTGTTCTTCCTTGTTCTTCCTCTCTTCTCCCCCCATAAGCATTAGTTGCTTTTGGTGGGATTTGAGAGTAAAGGATTTGAGCACTTGTGCTCTTGCCATTGCTTCGTTGCATCGGTTTGTGCTCTCCACGAGGATTCGTGGAAGTTGAAAGTTTGTGAACTTGTTACTCTTGGGTCTTTGGACCCTAGACGCACGTGTGGTGATTGAGACCCTTGTGTGGTCACTTGTAGCTGTTCGGGAGCCCCAATCCGTTGTGGGTTGTGCCCCGGATTGTTGTTGAAAGGCTCCGGATTTCCGCCTCGAAGGATTCCGATAGTGGAAGGTGAACCAAACCTTTGTGGTGCGGTTCATCGGAAAAGAAGGTGAAACCTTTGTGGTTGTTGAACCATTGTGTTGGTTCACACCTCTCCAACGAGATGTACTCCCCTAAAAAGAAGGAACTCGGGAATACATCCTCATCTCCACGTGCCTCGGTGATAGCCCCCAAGAGCAAGGGATCACTGTAGCACCTCTCAATGTGGAAGTAAGGTATCGATCCGCAGGAGCAAGAAGGAAAAGTTATCTATTCCCTACAACTAAAGTGTCACAAGTTTTAGTTGATTATGCACTAAACAAGTTTAGAGAACAAGATGGTTGGTTTGATGGATGTAAAAGTGTCCCAATCCTCTTCTTTGCAAGAGGACAAGACAAAGGTAGTAGCAAGTGAAAGCTCTCAAAGAGAGAAAGCCCAATCCTCTATGTAGCAAGAGGACAAGCTCAAGTGTGTGTTTCTTATAGGAACAATGGACATGGTTCATGGGTTCACTTAATCCTCTCTCTCTCATCTACGGTGATCATCATGTTATAGATAAAGTACACACAATTGTCATGTTTTAATGGTAGCTTTTTATGATGGTTATATGTCCTAAAACACATAGTTGAAAGAAATACTCATTTGTGTTGCTAGGTCACCCCTCGTAAGGCTAGCGTGGTTTCTCTCACTCCCACATCATACTCTTTCTTTTTACCCCCAGATAAAGGATGTTGGCGGTACTGTGTCACTCAATACCTATGCCGTGTCACATCGGCCATCCCTTACCCACATACATCATACTTCAAAGTATGACAAATCACAAAAGCTCCAACACAACGGTAAATGCATAACAAATCATCTCACACCACAAAGGTATTACATAGATGACCGTAATCATGTTCAGCAGCTCATACGGTACTAATTAGTGAAGCTCAAGAGAGAGGAGAGATACATAAGTTACCACCACAAACCAAGTCCAGGGGGTGGACTACTCCCCCTTCATCATGGTGATGATGGTGGAGAAGTTCTTGCTGTAGATGTTGATGATGAACACGCCGGAGGGGGGTGGAGCCCTCCGGAGGTGATTCCGGCGGCGTTTCCCCCCTCCGATCTTCTCCGGCGGCAGCCTTCTGACTCTCTGTTTCGTGGTTTTCTGTTTCTCCGCCGCCTCCTTTCGCGAAACGTCATGGGACCTTTTTTATAGGCGTTTTTAGGTCAAGACGAAGGCGGTGGAGAAAGATCGACGGCTGCGGAGCCACGAGGACCAAACGGGGTAGTCCCCACGGGCACTGTACCTGGCCGCGTGGGCCACCCCCTTTTTGCCTTGCGGGCACCGTTTGCTTGATTCCTTCGCCCTACGTCTTCTTCCTTCCAAAATAATGACCTCTGTATTTTTCCAGATTTTTGACGACGTTTGGGTCCCTGAAACATTAAAATAAGAAAACGGGGTTTTCTGCCTGTGCAGGGTTAATTCCATAAAAATAGGAAATAAATGAATATTCCAAAAATCATTATAAAACATTGATATAACCCTTATATGATGCAAATATGATTGGAATATAAGCAATTAAAGTGCAAAGTTCATGTATGCATTTTACATGCATCAACATCCCCAAGCTTAATCCATGCTCGTCCTCGAGTATGAAGATGATAAAACTAACATGGACTTTGCAATTTAATACTTAACAATGATATCAAAGATGATTATTATTGCTACATATAGTCAAATGATTCATTCTTCAAAGGAGTAGCAATATGCAAATAGTTTATGAAGTGATATCAAGTATTCAAGACAAGGATGTTCATTGATAGTTCACAAAGTGTAACATAGTAGTAAGTAATATGGAACACATGTATGCATAATGATAAGTAGAACATCCTACAATGGTCATAGAGTGTAGATGAAAATCTGAATATGATAGGTGTACACTTTGGAAAGATGTATATGTGAGTAGAGGTAAAGCATGCATAAGTTTCATCCAACTTCCAAACTCTTCTACTTAAGTTAATGATTGCAATAAGGTATTCATTGGTGTCAAGCTCTCATTGCCCCTATCATAGCATCTTGAATGATTAAGGTTAAAGTGAAAGCAAATATGAGTAGTGTGCTTGATAAAGAATGGGTTGAATGTCTCATGCCCCTTGAATACAAGTACTTACACCATGTGTTACTCAACTTGGGAAACAAAGCAAGTTCAATTAAATATCATTGTAAGCATAATAGTATCATCAAGAGCGTCAACTGGGGTACCTCTTGTCCCAAGATATGGAACAAGCCCATATCAAAATGACAAGACAAACAAACAAAATGAACAATCTCAACACCCTTTTTATTTACCATTTGGAATAGTTTTTTATTGCAAGGTGTATCACAGAAGGTTCACCATAGTATGTAAGTAAATTTCCACCATGAATGATGCATGGCTTAGATTAGCGGCCCAGGCGTCTCTCTAACCATTTACACAAACTCATTTAAACTCACTTATTTCCACATTTATTTCAACATGATAAGCATCCATAGACAAAAGCACATGATATCAACTAATGAGATGAAGAGCGTGTTGAAAGCTTGCCATGTGACAGCACATATGGGCTAACTTCCAACCCAAAACATTCATCAAGCCACAAACATCATAATCTTAATCACAATGGGTCAAGTTTTATTATGCAAATAAAAGAACATTGTGCATCAAGTTCGTGAGAGCTATATAACCAATTTTTTTCATTGCAATCAATAACATAAACATTTTCATTCAGAGGTAAGATAACACAAACAACATGTTAAACATACTCGGAATAGCATAAAGCCAATAGTAGATATGGTGGACTCACTGGAATAACTTTGGTTGAAGGTGTTGGAAACAAGTTTTTGCTTGTTGGAGTTTTTGGGCTAGCAAAAGGGAGAAAGTTGACCATCTAGATGCATGCATGAGTGTCCATAGAACTAACTAATCCATGTTAAACCAAGTAAATAACAATCAGCACCAAAACATGAATAAGTGATAGCTCTACAAAAAGAATTTGCAAACTATTACTCATAAACAAGCTCATGAATCATGCAACTATATGTATCATTAAAAATCAAGTCAAACATCCCTTTTCCCAATCTTATAAAAGCATCCAACATATTTCAACCCATATTTCCAGTAGCTCTCTCATATATAATGATAGTGTGGTGGTCTCTCAAGACTCAAACAAAAACAAAAAACGACGCTCCAAGTTTATGCGATAAAGTGTTTCGATCGAAAAACAGAAGTTGGACGTGTGCAAACCGAGAGTGTGTAGGTCCAGCGGGGTTGTCTTCACATCCCCAAGCTTATGGTCTTCACCATCCTTGGATAGCTCTTGGTGCATCTCCTCCAATCCCTGTGAAAAAACTTCAAAACACCGTTTCTCCCATCTCTTTTCTGTGGGGTGCATTAATAGTGATAAACAAATAGGTTCCTTGCTGCATATAATCCTTGAACAAAAATTCATATGACATGTCCAGAAAGTGTATAATGTTGTATGCCTACTCATAAACTCAATTGGATAAAAAAGATTCAACTTAAAAGCTCAAAGCATGCATCAAACAAAATGGGACAGAATCTGTCCAGAAAAACAGCAGCAGCAAAACGTATTTTTCTACCCTACCAAACTTTCTCGAAAAATTCCGAAAAATTCATGCATACAGAGGATGAAAAGTTGCAACTACAGTTCAAATATGAGCTCATTCGGAGTTACAGAATAAGAATTAAAAATCATACCGTGCACTGACTCGTGCAGGAATAAAATCTCCGAACGCTATAAGCAACTTTTTCAAACCAAAAAGGGTAAAACTTGGCACTTTATTGAAAACTCCAGAACCTAAACTAGACACAAAGTCTCTTGTTACAGCAAGAGGACACAAAGAAAATCACACACAAAAATAACCGGGTTGCCTCCCGCAAAGCGCTTTCTTTATAGCCATATAGCTAGGCTTGATAGTTTTAATGATGCTCACATAGGAATAAGATTGAAATAAAAGAGAGCATCAAGAAAAATATCAAACACATTTAAGTCTAACCCACTTCCTATGCATTGGGATCTTGTAAGAAAATAAATCAATAAAGCACAAAGTGACTAGCATAGGAAGGCAAAGCAAGTGCAACTTCAAAATTTTCAACAAAAAGAGAGGAGACTTAATATTATTGTGGTATATGAAGTCATGTCTCCCTCTCTCATAAAAACTTTCAGTAGCATCATTGATAAAACCCACAATATAACCATCACATAGAGCATTCTTATCATGATCCACATGCATAAAAGTATCATTACTCTCCACATAAGCATAAACAGTTTCATTAGTAATAGTGGGAGTAAAAATATCACATCCATCAATGTAATCATCATAAATAGGAGGCATAGAATAATCAAAATGATTTTTATCCTCAATAGTAGATGGACTGAAAATATCATATTCATCATTGTAAACATCATATATAGGAGGCATATCATAATCAACATAAACTATATCCTCAATAGTGGGTGGACTGAAAATATCATATTCATCATCATAAATGGGAGACATAGTATCATCAAACAAGTCAAAGAACTCCCCAAGCTTAGATGATTGCAAGATATAAAAGGAACCTCCCCAAGCTTAGTCTAGTGCACACAAGAATAGAAACTTAAGCGCTACGCTCCCCGGCAACGGCGCCAGAAAAGTACTTGATAACCCCCAAGAGCAAGGGATCACTGTAGCACCTCTCAATGTGGAAGTAAGGTATCGATCCGCAGGAGCAAGAAGGAAAAGTTATCTATTCCCTACAACTAAAGTGTCACAAGTTTTAGTTGATTATGCACTAAACAAGTTTAGAGAACAAGATGGTTGGTTTGATGGATGTAAAAGTGTCCCAATCCTCTTCTTTGCAAGAGGACAAGACAAAGGTAGTAGCAAGTGAAAGCTCTCAAAGAGAGAAAGCCCAATCCTCTATGTAGCAAGAGGACAAGCTCAAGTGTGTGTTTCTTATAGGAACAATGGACATGGTTCATGGGTTCACTTAATCCTCTCTCTCTCTCATCTACGGTGATCATCATGTTATAGATAAAGTACACACAATTGTCATGTTTTAATGGTAGCTTTTTATGACGGCTATATGTCCTAAAACACATAGTTGAAAGAAATACTCATTTGTGTTGCTAGGTCACCCCTCGTAAGGCTAGCGTGGTTTCTCTCACTCCCACATCATACTCTTTCTTTTTACCCCCAGATAAAGGATGTTGGGTACTGTGTCACTCAATACCTATGCCGTGTCACATCGGCCATCCCTACCCACATACATCATACTTCAAAGTATGACAAATCACAAAAGCTCCAACACAACGGTAAATGCATAACAAATCATCTCACACCACAAAGGTATTACATAGATGACCGTAATCATGTTCAGCAGCTCATACGGTACTAATTAGTGAAGCTCAAGAGAGAGGAGAGATACAAAAGTTACCACCACAAACCCAGTCCAGGGGGTGGACTACTCCCCCTTCATCATGGTGATGATGGTGAGAAGTTCTTGCTGTAGATGTTGATGATGAACACGCCGGAGGGGGGTGGAGCCCTCCGGAGGTGATTCCGGCGGCGTTTCCCCCCTCTGATCTTCTCCGGCGGCAGCCTTCTGACTCTCTGTTTCGTGGTTTGTGTTTCTCCGCCGCCTCCTTTCGCGAAACGTCATGGGACCTTTTTATAGGCATTTTTAGGTCAAGACGAAGGCGGTGGAGAAAGGATCGACGGCTGCGGAGCCACAAGGACCAAACGGGGTAGTCCCACGCGGGCACTGTACCTGGCCACGTGGGCCACCCCCTTTTTGCCTTGCGGGCTCCGTTTGCTTGATTCCTTCGCTCCTACGTCTTCTTCCTTCCAAAATAATGACCTCTGTATTTTTCCAGAATTTTATGACGACGTTTGGGTCCCTGAAACATTAAAATAAGAAAACGGGGTTTTCTGCCTGTGCAGAGTTAATTCCATAAAAATAGGAAATAAATGAATATTCCCAAAAATCATTATAAAACATTGATATAACCCTTATATGATGCAAATATGATTGGAATATAAGCAATTAAAGTGCAAAGTTCATGTATGCATTTTACATGCATCACTCGGTTATTTCTATACCCGAGCTCTTTACTTATGCACTTTACATTGTGATAGCCTTCGTGCTTGAAGTATTCTATATTGCTATCACCTTGTTACTTGTCTTGCTTGGCATAAGTTGTTGGTGCACATAGGTGAGCCTAGTTTATTTAGGTTGTTGGCTTGTTAATTTAAACACCTAGTTTTATTCCGCAATTATCAAAACTAAACCGGAAAAATTTTAATCGCCTATTCACCCCCCCTCTAGGCGACATCCTTATCCTTTCACAAGGTTATATTCAAAGGTTTATATGAAGAATGGTCATATGTAGAGTTGATCATATTGCAAGTAGGGAAAGTTTTGTTTTTGCCACACTAGTTTTTGCCCATTTTACTTTTGCCACTTTTAATTTTGATATTTTGCTTTTTTCCTTTTTAGAGGAAAAACCAAAACCAAAAGTGATCTATTTAATTTCACCATTTGTTATTTTGTTTTTGCCCCATAGAGGGCAAAAGTGATCTATTTCCAAGAACTGGTAGGGCAAAAGCAAAATGTCAAAATTTAGAGTGGCAAAAGCAAATTGGGGAAAAAACTAGTGTGTGAAAAATAAAATTTTCCCTTGCAAGTATGCCTTGAAGAATAGGACGGCGTGAATATTTATGTTTACCTTCAAAACATCATCTTTATGAAGAGAGAAGGAAAGGTAGAGACAAAGCTAGAATATGTACCATGCGCGATAGAAGATGTACCATGTGTGATCATGGGATCTCATGGTATGGTAAGCTTGTCCATGAAGCTTCATGAATTAATCCTTGATCTATGACCGAGGTTTTTCCCTGTCCAGCGGTAGTACTAGGTCATGCAGCGGTAGTACCGCTCCTCCTGAGAGTAGTACCGGACTATGTACCGCAAGGGCGATAAAACCTCTCTGTAATCCCTGCGGTATCCAGGCGGTACCGGTATATTACTACCACCCGATTTACTCGAATCAAATCGAGTCGATGTGCAACAGTAGTACCGTGACCTGTGCCCGTAGTACCGCTCCTAGAGTTCAATGATACCAC
Organism: Poa pratensis; assembly: GCA_947311845.1. Classification (NCBI taxonomy): domain Eukaryota; kingdom Viridiplantae; phylum Streptophyta; class Magnoliopsida; order Poales; family Poaceae; genus Poa; species Poa pratensis. The sequence continues at coordinate 34,365,153 of CAMZMU010000065.1, forward strand.
TACGGTAGTGCCGCTGGAATTTAGTGAGTATCGCACTGAGCACCACTAGATGACAACCATCGGTAGTTACGCTGTGATTTCTATGTGGTGTTAGGTATCTTTCAATGGCCGTGCATCAAAAGGAAGATTTCATTTAGCCCACGAGGACGACGTCAAGTGGTGGTAGTCATCAAGATAATGGTCAAGTGATACTACTCCTAAAAGAGCCTCTCCCATATTTGTGTATAGGGGCGAAATTTGCAAGTCTTTCCCAGCGGGACGCAATCAAGAAACATGGTCCAACTTGGGGTGATCAAGGTCATCATCATCAAGATCAAGTGGATTGTGCAAGGCAAAGGTATGAACTTGATATGGTTTCTATTTTATTGGTCTCATGGAGGTGGTTGGGAGACCGGTTATATGATAGATACCGTACTATCAAGAGATGCTCTCGAGTGAGTAGCTTTAGCATATTGTTTATACAGAGTTCAAACATTTACATACTTGGCATCATATTTCTTTGTTCTTATTTGGCCTTTTTCTATATGAGGTTTCGTGCTTGTCGTGTTCTTCATTACAAGCTCAATTTCATCAAAAAGGGTTTTTGTATGACAAACTTATTGCGGTTTTTATATTGAAGGTTTTGCCGGTTTGTCTTTTATAGAGAGGTCTAACCTTTACCATTTGATTTTATGATTCATTGGTGTACTATGATGTTTCTATGCATGATCTTGTTGTAGAGCTCGTTGTGTGATTACAACGAGAGAAAACTCATAGAAAACAGAGTTTGGATGCTCAAAATATCATCGTTTTTGTTAGGGCGTTCCTGTAGTTTTTTCTGCAGTGGTACTACTACCCGGTACCCGCGCGAGTACCGCCCGAAATGCAGTAGCGCGCAAGTTTTGACCGCCCGAAATCACCCAGAGTGGTAGTACCGCCCTTGGGCAGATTTGCACATAACGGTTGGATTTTGTAGGACATATTTAAGGGGCTTCTTCCGTGAAGGTCGCAACTCTTGAGCTCATGTTTCTCCATCATTGTTGACCTTCTTTGAGCTTGCTATCTCTCAGTCCCTCCAATGAATCTTGCTCCTTCTTGGGGGAAAAGAGAGGAGGTCTAGATCTACATTTTCACCAATCAATCTCTCCTCTAAGTGAAGAGAACATATTAGATTAGGTCTTGAGATTCATTTGTTGTTTTACTAGTTCTTCCTCCCATCTTCCTCCATAGAATTAGGTCCTTTGGCGGGATTTGAGAGTAGAGAACTTTGAGCACCTTCCTGTGTTCTTGCCATTGCATTGATTTGAGTTCTCTACGGTGAAACAAGGAAGTGAAATTTGAGAAACTTATTACTCCTGGATGCTTTGTGTGCTCGGGAGCTTATTCCTCTTGGGTGCATTGTGTACCCTAAACGGTTGGTGGTGCCACAGAGCTTAACTTGTTGCGAAGCTTCAGGAGCCTCCATATAAGTTGTGGAGATCGCCCCGGGAAATTTGTACGGGTTTTGGTGGTCGCCCTCAAGTCCTTCTCATAGTGGATTCGTGTCATCTTGCATTGTGCGAGGGCACGAGGAGAATAAGCTGAGCCATTGTGGCTATTGGAATAATTGTTCTTCCACATATCTCCAACGGAGATTAGCTTCCGTTGGGAAGTGAATTTCGGGATAAATCATCGTCTCCAAGTGACTCGGTTATTTCTATACCCAAACCGTTACTCATGCATTTACCTTTGTGATAGCCATCGAGCTTGAAGTTATCTATCTTGCTATCACCTAGTTGCTTAACTTGTTTAGCATAAATTGTTGATGCACATAGGTGAATCTAGCTTGTTTTTGTTTTTGTTTTTGTTTTGATAAGTTAAATGCTAGTTTTATTCCGCATTTAAGCCTAAACCTTAATTATTTTAAACAGCCTATTCATCCTCCTCTAGGCGGCATCCCTGATATTTGAATATGTGCATTTTTATGACTTTTCTTGGTGATAATGCATAAAACCATGGTAAATTATATTTAAATGATTTTTCTTTATTTTTTTACCAAGCAATTACACACTTGTAGTTGGTGAATGACTTTCGATTAATGTCATTGAACTCATTTAACTCATGGACTTAGCTAAAAATCTCAAAATTCAAAATATTTAGGAATTATGCATCCCATATGACACAATTTGTGCAAAAGTTTGATTTGCAGCCTTACTTGTGGTACTTGCTTCACAAAAAAACCCATTTTTGCACTAAAGGAAATGGATTTCTTTTTAAATAAGAACATTGGAATGTTTCTTTAGGGATCGTGTTTACAATGTCAAAAACCATATTTGTGGGAAGTTTGGTCATGATAGCGGTAGTTTAGTCACAGATATTTCCATTCCTTTCGTCATTTGACTTGAAAGTCATGAGTAAGCATAGAACTGGTCAGAATCGCAACGCTCACATTTCCTCTTTTCTCTCTTCTCTCCCCGAACCCTAGATCTCTACGGTGCTCCTCCGTCGCCCCACTCGTTGCACCTGCATCATCCGGTCGACCCTCAATGGCTTGCATCAAACCCTACACCTTACTAAAAGAGAGAGGCGCTTGAGGCGCTCCCTATGTCGCCCCAACCCAACGCCCCTCGCAGTGCATCCTAGATCTCGCTGATAGAGAGATGGCTACTTTTACCTATGTAAGTGCTAGCTGCAGCGGCTCTTCGAGGCGCAGCAGCAGTTAGTCGTCCTATACTTTCCAACTATGTATAGATAGAACCGCTGCAATAAGCTTCAGCCAAGCATTGTGAATGCAAGCTGAAGGCGAAAGTTTCAAGGTGGATTTCTTGGAGCGATGACTATACACGGAGGACAAGTATTTCAACTGCCACATGTGTTGGGGTTCTCTCTGGTTTTGAGGTCTCTTTGATTAGGTGTCTCTCAGATCAAATCTCTCTCCCTGTGTCACATGTGTTGGGTTCTCTCCGTCTCTTGCGAAGCGCTGTTGGACTTTGAAGGACGGACGTGTGCGAAATCTCAGAGGGGTGAGACATCATAGACGTTTGACTCTCGCTCTCCTAGGTCCAGAAGGCTGGACGAGGAATCGACTACGTTCTTGCAACCAAGCTTGGTTGTGAATCAAAATCTGACATCAACATCGTCATCAACACCAGTTCCTCATCTTCGTGTTGGTAACGATTCAGATCTATCCCGGCTTGTATGTTCATAAATGATCTTGGCTGTTACGTAGGTCGGGAAATTTTAAATTCCTGCACGTAACCCTACACTTCTTTGAATGCAATATACATTGCATCATCAGATAGCATGTGAACCATAAAAATTCCAACAAGCACTTGAAATCACTCAAAACAACTAAATTGAGATTTCTATGAGCAGAAGGTGTCTCCACTTACTCTGAAAAACGGAGGTGACTGTGGCCAAGACATGGTCTATTCCCTCCCTCACCGTTGTACCCTGTAAAGCTAGACATTTACCACAAAGTACAACTGAAATATAGGGTTTAAGAGGACATCATGGCTAACCACAACCAGTTAATAACGTAGAGCGTAGCAAGAGAGAATAGCTTACCGACCACTTCTGAGATGTTGTGGGCCAGTTGTCGGAGCAATACACTCGGGCTGAATTGGTGAGAGAACAGATTAGTGTATAGAGTCTGGGGTAAGGAAGGAAGGTAGAAGCGTGGAGGTGCAACACCTCCTTCAGTTGTCATCGGCAGACGGAGTCAGGGCGCGGGTTGGGGTAGTCAGATCTGGGTCGGGACGGTTGAAAATGAGGCGACACAGCCCCATGCCAAGCCCACCTGTCAGCATTTTGGCGGTCCCACTCATCACGACTCAGTTAGTAACGGTATACGACCTTATAAGACCTTTGCATTTCATGTCGGTCCCACTCGTTAAGACTCAGCCAAGTAAGGGTCAACGAGTTTGACGCGACGGAAACGTCCTGTTTGGTCATTAGACAAAAGTGAGTGAAGGCAAAACTAAATAGTACTAAATGAAGTGAGGCAAAAATAAAAGGCTGCTAATTAATGCCATTCTTACATGTAAAAAATGTGCAAAACAAGTTATATCCAACAAGACCACTACTATGTAGTAAGGGATCTTTGTTCATCACAATGTACATTGTGCATTGGAGTAGCAAATTAACGCGACGATAGTGAGTTTTTTTCTCTCGAAATGGGCATGCCCCAGCCTCTCCATCAAAGAGATGCATACGATGGCGAGTGCAGGACGACTTGCTTGGTAGTGTACCGGGCGGCAAGCAGTATGTAGAGCAGCAGGTTGCCGGCGCAGATAACCGTCCACAGCCAGAAGTAGTGGTCGAGGTGCCCGGCGTTGAGGTCCGGCGTCAGCCACCCGGGCCTCAACCGCGACACCGCCGTCACCACCGCCGTGTTGAGGTAGAAGCCCAGCGACATCGAGAGGAACGAGAGGGCGGAACAGATGCTGCGCATTGACGCCGGCGCCTCGCCGTAGAAGAACTCCAGCTGCGCGATCCCGCAGAACACGTCCGACCCGGCCACCAGCACGAACTGCGGCACCTGCCACGCGATGCCCATCATCCTTCCCGCGCCGACGCCGTGCAGCCGCCGCCTCTCCACCAGCGCCGCCGTCCCCATGGCTAGAACCACTAGGAACCGCCCCACGCCCATCCGCTGCAGCTGAGTCAGACCGGCGCTCCCGGCTGGCCCCCATCTCCTGGCGAGCGGCATGATGACAGCATCGTGCAGTAGCACCCACAGCAGCATGAACGCCACCTCAATCGACACCATCGAGGCCACCGGCACCTTCAACCCCCCGACTTTGTTGTCCATGGCCATGCCCTGCTGGATGAATGTCGTGGTCATCTGCCCCAGGGACGCTGCGTACAGCACGCACGTCACCCAGATGGGCGCCAGGCGAGCCAGGATCTTGACGCCCTCCACCTCGCTCACCGTGCACAGGTCCCATGGCCTTCCTTGCCGAGCTGGGTGCCCTTCACCGCGGCCTTGTCCAGACACCTCAGTCCTTTGGTGTGCGCCAGCTTCTGCAGGTCGTCGTCTCCCACCACCTCGTGCAGGCCATGTCCGCCGTGATCCGCAGCTGGCAGCTTGGTCTTCCTCTTCCTTAGGGATACCACTACCACCCTGACGATATCCTTGAGCGCGCTGCCGGTGGGGAGCTGCGCCCTGTACCAGGGCGTGCCGGCCAGGAAGCCCGCCGCCGCTAGGAGCAGGCAGAACGCGGAGACGCTGAAGCCGAGCGCCCAGGACACGTTCTGCTGCAGCCACGAGACAAGCGTCCCGGCGATGAAGATGCCGAGGTTAATGGCGCCGAAGAACCAGGTGAAGAAGGACTGCTTCCTGCGCACCTCCTCCGGGCTTCCGTCCACGTCGTACTGCTCCGCGCCGAACGGGAGCAGCGCCGACTTGACGCCACCGGTGCCGATGGAGGTCAGGTACAGCGCCGCGAAGAAAACGGAGAACTGCTTCCCGGTCGCCGCGGGCACGAGATTCCCTCGCATGACGCCGGCCGGAGCGGTGAGACCCCGCGGACACCGCGAGCAGCACCAGGCCCTGCATCGCATCAATTTCAGCCCCACTTGCTTGACAGAATCACGAGCGATAGCCGATAAGTAAGAGGATAATACTGACGGCGAGGTAGAAGAGGAGCGACGCGACGATGGTGTTGTATTTCCCCCAGCAGCTGTCGGCGAGGAAGGCGCCGATGACGGGGATGATGAAAGTGGTCCCGTTCCAGGTGTCGACGTGGGCGGCGTTGAAGGCAGTGGTGCCATGGAGCACGGTGCCCAGGTAGACCACCAGATTCAGCGCCACTCCGGAGAAGGCGATGCTCTCCAGCAACTCAAATCCTACGCAGTCAGTCAGCCAGTCAGTCCCTCCTGGAATTGATGCTGGATGGAGGGGAATGACTCAAATGTAATGGGTGTCATCAATGGTGAGTTACCTAGAACAATGGCAGGGCCTTTCCAAGTGAAGGGGCGGGGTTGCCTCATGGTCGGCGAAATCGCCGGCGCCGACGACGAAGACCGAAAAGACAACGATATGTCGCCGGATTCCTGTTTCGCCATCTCTTGACCCTTACTAGCTGATGAGGGCTGCATCTGCATCCAATCGGAAAACAAGACGAGGCCGGATGGATTCCTGCGGCGGGGTCAGCGCTTAGTACTGATTTGATGGTCGACAGGTAGGCTTGGAGCAAGAGCATAGATGGAATGGCAGCAAGTGCAGGGCAAGTCGCCAGCGGTACGAAAATGAATGAAACAGTAACTGAAATAGCAGTGTATCCCAGAGAATGGATATGCCAAAAATCTCTTCGAATTGATGAGCTGAATACCATTCGCAAAAAAAAAAAAAAAAAGAGCTGAATACAGATAAAAGTCAAAACTAGGGGACAAAATGAAGGAGCGCATGCGTGACCTCCGGCCCTTCAACGAAAAAACGCGGGCAGCGACAACCGTGCGCCGCCCGCGGCGCTCGTGATGCGGCCATTGCGATTGCCAGCCAGCCAATTCACGAGTGTTAACCAGAAAACTGGATAGAAGAAACGAGAGGAAATTGTGGAAGAAACGCCCAAAGAACTGCCGCGTACGTACCTACTACCTCCGGCAGTGCAGGTACAGGTGTTGGTCCCTGCTCACTTGTGCGTAGGAGCCGCGACAATGGCGTCCATGGTTGTTGAGGCAAAAGGCAGAGTTAAAGGAGAAGACAATGTCATGTCACAGCTTCCCTTACAACCCAAGACACCAAACAACCGCAAATTCACCACGAAACTCCCATTTCAAGTAGCCATCCAGCTACAGCTCAACTAACCGATCTATCTATTTATTTATCTATCTATCTAGCTATCTATCACCGCTAATCTTCAATGCTGCTCTGCTCTAGCCATTGATCGTGTGAAGCAAACATGATATGTAATGCTCCACTTCGTTAGCTGTTTTTTGTTTAGCTTTTTTAAGACGCTCTTCATTCGCAAACAAGGTAAGAAGATAATATCTTAATCCTGTCTGTTCATTAACATGTGGGCACGATCGGTCTTACTGGAACGCTAGAAATAGTGCCAAGTTATGGGCGATTTTTCTTTTGAGAAATTTATTGACGGGCTATCTTTGGACAAGGAAAGTTTCAAATAGACAATCATTTCTGTCTGGCATATTGAAGAAACTTCAATGGCTGCAATGAATACCGATACAAATAGTATACTGAATTTGGCTGAAATTACATTTTTTTTGTTATTCTTTCGAAAAAGGGAGAGTTCCTCTGCAAACACCACTTTTATTGCGAAATCTTTCTCCGAAGTCTTATTGCGGAGCCGTCGACGCGCGGATCTCAACGAGGCCTGCGGCAGGCGCCCGGCGAGGTGGCGGCGCCGGAGGGTTAGGGCTGGGCCACAAAGGGGGTGGATTGACGGCGGCGGCGGTGCGACGTTGAGAGGAAAACCTAACCGAGACTGGCGCGAGAGAGAGAATGGCCTTGACCCGATGCAGATCAGATATATCCCCTAACTAGTGGCAACGTGCCTAAATGCACGAACGTTGCCAATAAACCTAGCAACGCGTCACAAAGGCGACACGTTGCGAGATAGCAACGTGTGCATACTGCACACGTTGCCGTTGCCGGTATTACTAAACTGCAACGTGTAGAAAGAGCACACATTGCCACTAATTTTACCGAGACCCGCGGGGCTCGCAAAACATACTGGCAACGCTTGCACAAACATATATGTTGCCAATATGGAGATAGTAGCAACGCGTCGCGTAAGGACACGTTGCTACGTTTTATTAGCAACGTGCCGTTCCTAGGACACGTCGCAAACCTAGGATTGCCACTAGGATATTTCCTACTAGTGTATATTTGGTTAATCCCTAAAATGATAAGAAAGAGTTAAAATGTATACTCGCCTATTCACCCCTTATAGTCTGACATTTAGATCCTTTTCAAGTGTATCGTGTAGAGGCACGGGATACGATGCACTTTGGACGAAGCCACTTGAAGATTGTAGTGCACGCTTTCGTCAACTAATTTGAATAGCCATCTAGTAATAGGATTTCTTTGTACACTAAGTGTTGTCATACAATCATATGATTTGGTTGATTGGTTTTCACCTTTTTACTTACATGTAAAGGTCTAAACTATGCAATTGAGATGGTTATGTGCACCAACCGATACCTGGTCCCAGAATATTTCCTGTTTCTGGAAATTACTGATTTTTGTCTATTAGATTTACGTGGTTTTTAATTTTTTTAGCATTTTGCAAGAAGAGTAATGGAGAAAATGGTCCATTATTTGGATAAATTGCGCTTTAATGAAACGGTTAGTCAAGAACTTGGAATTAATATTACTAGTGTTCGAGCAACTTTCAGTTCTGAAAATAACTTTCCATAAAAGTAAATTGTTGTGTTTTGGAGAAGCAGAAGACGAGGCTTCTCAGTATGCCAGATTATTATGTTGCGAGTAAGGCCAGTTTTTATTAAGTATTTGGCGATTCTGATACATTATCGTTGACTAACAATGCTAAATGGAAACATGTCAAGGAAGACTAAGCAGTTAGAAAGGAAAATTTCCTATCTCTTGGAGGAAGATTAGTTTTCATTAATTCATAACTAAGTAACATGCACCATATGAATTCTTTCTTCCAGTTACCTAAAGAAGTCTTACATAGATTAGATTATTTTGATCAAGAGTCTTTTGGTAAGAAAGATGGTGAGAAAAAGAATTGTCAACTGGCTATATGGAATGTGGTTGCCGACCCAAGCAGTTAGGAGGGCTTGGCATTCATGACCTCAGAGTAATTTGGCTCTACTTGTCTATTTGGTAAATGACTTAATAAGCTACTTACTGAAGATGGGACGTGGCAAACTCTTCTAAAAATAAGATATGTAGGCTCAAAAGCATTGTCCCAAGTTTATAGGAAACGTGTGGAATCTCATTTATGGGCCGGTCTGATGGCGATGAAGAAACACTACTTCCGTTTTGATCATTCATAATTAAGTATCCCTCTAAAATTAGATTCCGGGAAGATAAATGGTTTGGGAAATGGCACTCTCTAGGAACAATATACAACTTTATATAACATTGTCCATCACAAGAGCGATACTATCACTATGGTTATGCAGTCTTCTCCAATAAACCGCGACGTTCAGATGAGATTTATTTTACCCCACACTTGCATCATGGCATGCTCTATTAGAGAGTTCGACAATTTTCGAACTTCCGCAAGGGTCTGATAAATTGCATGAGAATGGTAAACTCACAGAGGACTCCATGTATAGATCGCTTGTAACACCGCGGCCCATCACTGTGCCAGGGCTGCTACCCCTAGCAGCTCTCTAATATCTGTAGACTGCCCCCACATGCCAACACTAGTCTTTTCTGCGCACTTTGTTCTAACTCGTGCGCACCCAGGAAGGGCTCCGAGCCCAGCATGCTGAACATCGGAGTTCTTTCGAGATAAGCTTATAGAAAGGAAATTGCAACTTGTTAATATGAGTATCATATCAATTCTATTAAGGCCAGAATGTCACATCCTTTCCCTTAGAAAATGCCCTCGTCGATCAACCCTAGTCCAGAAACTTCCCCTCTTGGCACACGTTTATGCGTCCAGTGTCGGCACATGTCCCACATGTCCACGCCCCTGACCGGAACACGCCAGCGTAACCGTGAGGGTCGGCTCTGATACCAAATGCAACACCCCGGCCCACACCTGGACCGGCGGCTGCTACCCCTGGCAGCTCTTTATGATCTCTAAACTGGCCCCACAAATCAACACTAATCATTTCTGCGCACTTTGTTCTCACTTGTGCGCATCCGGGAAGGACTTCCCGGTCGGTCAGTCATACCGAAATTGCTCCGAGCCAAGCACATGTCTGTGTAACCTCGAGGGTCGGCTATGATACCAAATGTAACACCCCGGCCAACCCTCGGGCGAGCGGCTACAATCTCTGGCAGCTCTTTAGGATCTCTAGGCTGGCGCCATAGACAAACACTAGTCTTTTCTTCGCATTTTGTTCTCACTTGTGCGCACCCGGGAAGGGCTTCCTGGACGGTCACCATCCTGAAATTGCTATGAGTCACACACGCTTAACAAAGATGATCTTCCAGAAAAAAGTTACAACTTGTTGATATGTGTATCTATCAATCCTATTAGGTCCTAAACCAGGATACCACATTGCTGGTCCAACCAACTGTACCAGTCGCTAACAATTTTATTGGAAAATGAAGATACCACTAAAAGTCAAAATCTTTGTGTGTATTCGAAAAGGAGTAATTCTTACCAAAAGATAACCTTGTAAAACTCAATTGTCATGGTAGTACAAAGTGTGGTTTTTCATCTCGAAAGAACTCCAATGTACAAATCCTTTATGATTAGATGTCTTTCGCCCTTTTTATTATTATTATTTATGTTGCGAACATGTTGCGGCTGTATGCATCTAAATTATGCAGAGTCCGGGTGTAATGCTTAATTTGAAGAATAAACCTCCCTTTATCGATAAGTGTATTGTCTCCAAGGATAAAACACACCTTAGACTTTGGATGGAGGGAGTATGAACCAATGGATATTCAGTAATTCATGGATTGAAAGGAGTTCGATGTACCTTAAATAAATTATTTGCTCTTTTCAATAAGACTTAACCGAGAGTAGACCGAACATATATTTACTAATGCAACCAGTTGCCGGTAACATGCGAGCAACTCGCTAGGAGCACCCTGAACACGCCAGTAGAGCATCGTCGTCGATAAGCACTATCCGAGCTAGCTGTTGCCACCACATCATCGTGAGACTCGTTTCAAGTAGACAATCGACGCCGGCATTAACAAGATCAACTCAGCCGGGATGGGAGGAATGTCGAGTCAGATGCTAACAAAGCAAAAGAGTTCGGGAAAATTACTTAGTTTCTATTTGGTTTTTAGAATTTTGCAAAAAAAAAGGTGTCATTATTCACGTAAATCACCTACTAATGACTTGTTAGTCGAAATCTGGTCTTACCGGACCTGTACTTTGGGATGTATAGAGTATGAACCAAGAGGGGGTCTTCAGTAGGTCTGACATGAGTTGGGTATGTATACCTTAAATAAACTATTGTCCCTTTTCAATGACTTAACGAAGAGTAGACCAAACACATTTGTTAATGCAACCAGCAAACCAGTTGTCTGTAACATGCGAGCAGCTCGCTAGCCACCTAACAGCGAGGACCATATGCATGAACCTATGGCATCGAGATTCAGTTTAGAAGTGCTTGCTAGTAGTATAGGACTTTGTCTCTACTTCTCGTCAACTCTTCATCAGCAACTAGGCAGGCAGTTGCTACTATGTTAAGCAGCACGATTAGCTCGATGGACTAAATTAGCCAGTCAATTACCGAACCTTGCGTCCATTCCCAATTTCCCATCTACAGCTAGTCTACACTAATCCAGTTGCTACTTAACTAAGCAGCAGGATTTAGATCGAAGGACCAAAATTTGCTAGCCAATTACCGAACTTGCGCCCATTACCATCACAGCTACTACAGTTTTACTAATCCAGCTGACCTTACAACTTGCCTAGCTACTTGGTTACCTGCAACTGCTAGCGACAGGCAAACTCACAAAATGATTCTTATGACTCCCAACATACATGTAATTGATGAACAACACAATAAATGAAGTATAATCAACAAATATCCTAGTCAACAGCAATGCTCAATTTTATTTTCTTTTTGAAAGAAAAGTAGGAGAATCTTGACATATGCATCAATTGATGCACAACCATGGCAATCTGTCAACTGATCAGGGACGAAGGTAGGAGCACGCTGGGGCCATGGCTCCCCCATGGCAAAAAGTTTCTAAAACCACCCTATGTGGTATTGGTCTCCAAATTTGACAATTTTTACCCTTTTGTTTTTTTGAAATAACGAGCTCCCCTCGTCGATTTCCATTATAGAAACTGCGAGTTTTACTTTACAAAGGAAAACCAGAAAAAGAAAAGCAAAAAACAAAGGAGGAAACAACATTCCACTGAAGGCATCAAAGCAACAGTGATTTTACCCAAACTACACAACACTTCAATTTCAAGCCAACATCCAAACAGCACCAAAGCTCCCCTCGTCGATTTCCATTATAGAAACTGCCAGTTTTACTGTACAAAGAAAAACCAGAAAAAGGAAAGCAAAAAACAAAGGAGGAAACAACATTCCACTGAAGGCATCACAGAAACAGTGATTTTACCCAAACTACACAACACTTCAATTTCAAGCCAACATCTAAACAGCACCAAAGCTTCAGTTTGTGAGCAACGCCACGGCAGGGGGCCATCCATGCGAGGAAGAGAAGATCTGTCGCAAGACCATCTTAATCTTCATGACTCCGTCTTCAAGACTTCTTCGATCTTGGCATCGCTGCAATATTGCCCAGAAGTTAAGGATGTTACAAAGCCTGTAAATGACAACTGCAGGATCATCAGTAAATTTTGTGTTAAACATGTGTCATTTGTAGTTTTCTAGGTCATTCAACATATAGCAGCACCTCGTCCAAGAACAAGATTACGCTGAGAGTCTGGGATGGTATCTATCAAGTTCCCAGCAAGATCAGCGGCACTATTAGGAGGTCTACCCAGGTTTAAGGCATACATAACTGTTAGCCAAACTAACCTAACCAGACAGCACTGAAACAAGAAATGATCCATTGTTTCTTTCGGAGAGCAGAAGTCGCATTGATATCAAAATTTGACCTATATGTCCGGTGTTGCTACTGATTACACCCAAATAAACAAAAATAATCCAGTCCCAACATCATTCTTCACAGTACCATATGATTTAAGATACCACTCGATGCATGTATCACATCATCAAAATGAGCCGCTTCTGTTCCAAAGACACTTCTTATTCAAATGGACACATATAAAGGAATTTCGACGACATCAAAGTGGTTGTGCAGACAATAGATAGACTGCAAAAGGATAAAGAAGTGTATACAAAACAGAGCTATCAAACCGACAGCAAACCGGATCTACCGGGGCCCGACTTTCTTCACCGTATAATTCTTCGCGAATGCTGTGTACACGACGAAGTTCAGCGCGCCAATTCCGGTCCACAGCCAGAAGTAGTAGTCGATATGGCCGTCATTCAGGTCGACGGGAAGCCAGCCCTGCCCACCCTCGCTCTTGGACAGGACAGCGATGGCCGAGATTATCAGCGAGTTGAGGTAATAACCGAGCGACATTGCAAGGAAGGAGAACGCGGAGCACAGGCTCCGCATCGACGTGGGGGCTTCTGAGTAGAAGAACTCAAGCTGAGCTATGCCACAGAACACGTCAGAGCAGGCAATGATCATGAACTGGGGGAGTTGCCACGCTATGCTTAGGTTGTGCCCGTCCTGACGCTGCGCAGCCTCCACATTTCAACCAGTGCAGCCATAGCCAGTGCCGGAACCGCTAGGAACCGGCCGACGCCCATCCGCTGCAGCTGCGTAAGCCCTGCAACGTTTCCGGTGTACCGTCTGGCTACTGGGATCACAATGGTGTCCTGGACCACGACCCAGATCATCATGAAGACGACCGAAGCAGAGTTCATAGAAGCAGCAGGGACAGAGAAGGATCCGATCTTGGTGTCCATTGCCATCCCCTGCTGGACAAAAGTGGTAGCTGTCTGGCACATCGAAGCCGCATAGAACACACTGGTGACCCATATCGGAAGCATCCGAACAAGAATCTTCACTTCCTCCACCTGAGTTACAGTACATAGTAGCCATGGACGCCCAATTTTGCTGTCCTTTATCTCTTGCTCCCCTAGAACTACAGCAGCCTTATCTAAGCACCTGCATGGTTCAAATATCATAAGTGCAGGATACATATTCAACTAAACGTAACAGAAAAGATTCAAATTGCAAAACACAATCTTTAACATGACTCCATGTTTATAAGTAAAGCACTGCAACAACTGAAGTTGTGGTTTTAGACTTGGATTATTCGTCAAAATTTCAAACCTTTTATCTTTATATGCAATATACCATGACTCGTGAAATGCCATAAAAAAATGTTGCGACATACGATTTAACTCTATCTGCCTATCTGGAAAATGAGATGGGGGTGATTAGGACACCTATGCCTAGGCACTATAGTTTCATTGCAAAATGTTCTGACTGAATAGACTAGTTTTTAGAACTGATGGTCGTGGTTGACGAAGAAATCAAGACGACATGACTACACCAGAGTGTTCGCTTCAAATGCAACATTTTGATTAAAAGATCATTGTTTTTATAGTAGCTATAAAAATAGCATTATTTATAAGCAAAATAAAATAAAACCTACTGCTAATTTCATATATATTGTTTTATTTGATTTTCGTAAAAATAATGTTAAGAAAAATAAATATTACATGTTCAAGATGTCTGTTTGCAGCTAGTGGGGAATTCTAGAACACATGTAAGGTAAATTTCTTTTGTTTAATAAACAAACTGAAACTAACTTGTCGCGCTTATGCTAGCAGCCATCAGTAAGTGATAAGCACACCTGAATCC